>JZKD02S1776757.1:218537-238445 GCA_000966675.3 Picea glauca
AACGACCTCATCCCTCTCAGCTACCCTGTCTTTAACCCGTGGGCCCCTCTCCCATCATGTCATCTTCCTTTCTGCCTTTCCCCTGCTGTCGTGTGTCATCCATCCACCTCCCCTCTTTGGTCCACGTGGTCCTCCCTTCTCCTCACCATTCACTCGTTACTTGCCACGTGTCCCGCTTCTTTCCACGTCAGCCTCTCACCCGAAGGCGAGTTCATTAGCTCCCGTCTTCCTCCCTTCCACCTGATGTCTTCCGCCATGAATCATCCTCTGTCACCTTTCTCACTCCTCACCACTTCTTCCACGTCCTCATAGTCTGACGCCATCAATCCTATCATGCACTTCATCCTCCACGCTGGCCTCCATGCCTATCCCTCAAGCTATTCAGTTATTCCAGGTGGCAGCGCGAGAAGTCTTCCATATCTTGAAGTTTTGAGTTGGCCAGATCGTCCTCGATCCCAAGAAATAAGTTATTGAGGCGGTTGGTGGTGGTTAGACATCGTCTCCGCCATAATGGGGACATCCCGCAATGAATTAAAGGCACGTCGATTCGCAGTTGAAACTGTCAGAGGATCGATTGCGTCTGCCATAAGTTGCACAACTATTCAAAGATTGCAGTTGCAGAGTGTCAGAAGCCATGCAGACACAAAGCTTTCAATGCAATTTCTTGGTTTCACTGATGTTGTTGTTTTGAGTATATGTAGGCATTTTTTCCATTTTTGTATCTATCGATGATAGAGCTAAGCTCCCGACTATAGAGTTTTAGCAAAGATTCTGGTTTCCTTGTTATGCCTCTGTGTTTGAGATTTCTTGGTTTATAACAAACAATTTTCTCTTTTCCATCTATGTTTCGTCTTGTACCGGAGAATTCACAGTCGAATGATTCACGTGGATTGAACAATGTTGTTATAATAAATGATTTGTTGTGACATTGTTGTGCCCTCTGGTATCTGTGTTTGAATGTGAAAGGATTTTGTGTTCAAATGCTTTCTTCTCCAGTCTGTTACAACCCGGATGTATGTGATAGACCTTTGCACTCTTCTTATGTAAGTCTTCCCCCTACTCACCCTTTTACTGCAACTCACTGTTTGGATTTTATCAAGACCTCAATCGTTCATGCATGCCTGGTCTAGTTTCCGAGTTGAGACGATGTTGTTCTGAGTTTTCTTCCATTTGATCACCCTTTCAAACAAATCATGACATTAAACTGTTGGGCGTCGGGGTCTGCTCCTGCAAGCAATCCAGGAGTGACTTCCGATAGCCATCAATTAGAAAGGCAAAGTGCGTGTGTATGTTGTTATGAAAGAATTAAAGGAATTATGTTCTAGGGCCTTATACAAAGCACAAAACATTTGTATAAATGAGAACTGTAACAGTGTTCTTGGAGAAGAGGATGCCAACTCTGCAAAGACTCTTGAAAATGCTAGTGAATTTAATACAAGTGATGAATCGAAGAATGAAACACCTGTTGAGACATTGGTGCAAGGATTCACTGATTCACAGTGCATTCGTGACCTGCAAGACAAGATTGTCGAAATTGCACCTGCTAAGGGGAAACATCCACTTGGAATATTCAAGGACAAATTCGCTAAGGAAATGAACTTCCCAACACTCTTCTATGGAGATCCACGTGCCACTGACATTACGAAATGATTTAGTTATCATAAAATAGTCCGATGGGAGCTGCTACATTCAAGCAATGTCTTCTCTTATCACATAACAAATTTGTTTTTCAAAACAATGTGCATAATAATAGAGCAAGTTATATCTTGCATGTGGGTTCGAATAAGAAAAGGCCAGTTACAAGAAAGAAAGTTGTTGGCCAAGGATGTCAAGTACGAAGTAAACCTAGAAACAAATATGAAATCTGATATTGGATACATAGATTTCAAAAACATTTGCACCTCTCCTGACTATTTGCAACAAAGCAAAAAAACTATTTTTGCAATGATCTGACAATTGGGCCCACCAACATTTTTCATCACATTTACAAGTGCAGAGCATTGCTAGGATCCATTGGTGGCTTTCGTATCTAATGTACATAGGAACAAGAAATGTAAAAAACAAACTGATACACTGGAAAATAATGACATTGACTACCTCATAAGAAAAGACCCAATGACACATACTAGCTACTATAGACATAGAATAAATGATTTGAGACAATTGATATGACATGATGAAATATTTTTCAGAAAAATGTTGGACTACTTTTTTGTGACTAAATTCCAGAATAGGGGGGATGAACATGACCACACACTATTGTGGATAGAGGGTGCACCAGTCTATGGAGCTAACAACAGTTCATAGATCAAGTAATTTGTGGACAAATACATAACATGCAACATAGATCATTTGGATCTAGAACTTTCCAAAGTTCATAGACATTATCAGACAAGAAGTTGTATAACGAAAAAACTCGCATTGCAGATACAACTTTCTCGTGCCGCCAATGAGAGCTACAAGAATCATAGAGTCATTTAGTTTAGAGAACAATGTTGTTGTTGGGAAATCTGAATACTTGTTCACATTTCTAAAACAAGGAGAGTTTGATGAGCTGATGAACTTCGATGACTTCTTGACAGAGCTAAATCTATCAGAAGATGAGTACATCCAAGCCATACAATGTACGCTTAAACAACCAACTATTTTCCTTAAACGAAAAAATTTCCCATATTTGAAACAACAGTTTCTCCAAGGGCATGCCAGTTATGTGGAAAGAAAATACAGATGTGCAGTACATCCTCAATGCATATGATGAAGCATCGTATTGTACCTCGTATATGACAAAGGTTGACAAATCTATGACAAGTGCATTCATAAGAATATGCAAAGAACATGGAAGAAGTCATATTGGTGCCATACAAATGATACACACACTTGGCAATACATTGCTTAATCTTCAACAAATGTCTGCTCAACAAGCAGTTCACATTGCACTTTCCCTACCCCTCACTTGTAGTTCAAGAATATGTGTCTTCATAAACAAATCTTCACTTGAGAAACACACATGTGTGCTTAAACCACCGGTTTTTATATAAAAAGAGCATGAAAATTCAGAAGACGTGATATGTTGCTCTATTATTGATTATTACCTCCAGCGTCCATCTCCTATTAGGCATATCTGCCTAGAAGAATTTGTATCGCATTACAAAAAAAATGGTGTGCCCATATAAAAAATAAAAAAACCCTTTGTGATATGGTTTGTAAGATATAATAAACATTCTGACTATGAAAACTATTGTAGAGAAAGACTTCTTCTATACGTTCCTGTTGGCAGCCAATTAATTTTTTTCAATTGCCCTATAAGCTGCCCACACCTATTGTCTCCTAAACAACAAGTCATCATCGCATGTTGCAACTAGACATTTTTTTTCGTTTCTGGCGACAATTGCAATATGCATGATCAATTACTGCATAACTACATGTTAGACTCCGGGGCTTCACATAATGTTATGCCCAAAGTTATAATGGAGAGGCTGGGGCTCCAGATCACTAGACCCTATGGAAACCTATACTCATTTGATTCGAGAAAGGTTAAATGTATGGGAATAATAAAAGATCTGGTAGTTACCCTGGCTCAGGTCCCGGTTAAGAGTATCCTGAAAGATGTTGTTCCTGAGTCTGTACTTAAGGCTTGTAAGTACAGTGTCAAGGCATCCGAAAGTATGATAAAGGTTGATAAATGAATTACACTAACCTTCGGTATAGGAAACTAATGAGGATTTCTACGTTCTCGTTGTCTAGCTTCCAACTGTTCCTGAGTGGTAATATCTTGTTCAATGGCTGCCCATGAACGTTCAAGTTCTTCCTGGGTGTTAGCAGTTTTAAGTATTGTGTCAAAAATATTTAAAACGATATGTGTTTGATTAGGTAGTCCGGGTTGAATATTAGGTTGAGTTACTACAGGGACAGTCATTGAGGAATAGTACCAGTAAGAAATGATTTAATGAGAGATTTCAACGCTGTTCAATTCGGTCGAAATAAAGAGAAACTTTTGCATGAAGAACAAAATAAAAATGCAAATTGAAGGCCCTTTCCCGTAACTGTGTTATTTTTAGTAAAAAGATGTGGGGTGAGAGAAAAACGTTTAGCTGTAGATAGTGTAAGGTTCCTGTCAATAGAAAACTCGCACATACACAGAAGAAGAAACTAGTACAGACATAATTGACATAGTGTGAATAAATATATGATTCTGTAAATGCAAATTGGTCTTACACCCACTGATAGCTGGTGCAGAGGAAAGACAAGAAACAATTACAGAATGATGAAATCCCTTCACTATAGTAGTGGTCGTACTAAAGTATAGCGATATACATCAATTATGAAAAGGGAAATGAAAATGAAACAAGAAACATAACGAAACAAACTTGTAACACAGTGGCGACGGAATTGGGAATCTTCAACTTTGCTTTGTATTAACTTCTTTCATGCAAAAACTCTATTACAATCAATACCAAAAAGTTCCAGCCCTTTGCTCTTCTTTTTTTCCTCCATTTATACAAATTTTTCCCCCCTTTTGAAACTCAATGGTGTCATGACTTTAGTTACAAAACGAGAGGAGCGAAATCACTCCACCTCTCCTACTCAATTTTCAAAACGTGTCAGGTGCTTGTCTTTGCGTGATTCGGTGAATATGATACATTTGTCCACAAATTGGGGTACAAGCTGTGAAGGTTCCGCTTGACAGCTGGGGGGAGCGAAATCACTCCATCTCTTCTATTCTATTTTCAAAAAGTGCCAGGTGCTTGTCTTTACGTGATTCGGTGCATATGATACATTTGTCCACAAATTGGGATACAAGCCGTGAAGGTTCCGCTTGACAGCTGGGGGGAGTGAAATCACTCCATCTCTTCTATTCTATTTTCAAAAAGTTCCAGATGCTTGTCTTCGCATGGATTCGGTATACATGATACATTTTTCCACAAACTGGGATACAAGCTGTGAAGGTTCCACTTGACAGCTGGCCTCGACGAAATAGCACTCTCAGGCTAACTGTGAAAGTTTATCACCTATTTGTGCATCAATGATGTCAAGGGCATTGAGTTGTGCGCTAGGTTGAATCAAATGTTCATCAACTTGAGCCATGTCTGCCCTGTCCATCTTAGAGATTTCTGCCGAATTTCTCTCATTCTTCTCCTTCATGTCGAGGGAAATCTGATCTACATTCACCTGCCTTAGCGTCTCTGAATCACCTCCACTCTCCATTCCTAACAACTCACCATCTATAGTATTGAAGGTTTCTTCTAATGAATTGGTCACCTTCTGGGCCTGTTCTTTGCTTAAGGTAATATTTTGTTCCCAATCTTTTAACAAAATATTACCTCTAGTTTGTTCAGCGATGGTGAGTCCGGGAGAACCTGCTGAAAACTGTTGTTAGTAGCTATCACTGCCTCTTGAAAAGCGACCCGAGCAGCCTCTGTGTTTCTTTCTTTGACAATCATATTCTCAAAAATCCGATGCATAATCAGGGAATCTTCTCGAATCTCTCCGACTTTGTCTAGCAGACTCTATTGTGCAGAAGAGATCCTTCTCCGAATATCGATCACTCAGGATTTAAAAATCTCGATGTCGATCACCTTGCTTTCAGCGACCTCTAACTGAGCCTGCAGCTCTATGATCATACTCCTCTGCTGACCCAACTATACCTGACCATCTTGGATCACTGAATGCGCTTGTTCCAACTTGGTTTTGAGGACTTATATTTCCTTTTTATCGGCCAATCGGGCCATTTCTATTTTTCCACTCGCCTGACTCTTAGCGCTTTCTGCGGCTGAAGCTACTCAGGCTTCGAGAGTCTTTATCAAGCGATTCTTTCTCTTGAGCTGATTTTTCAACATCTCGACTGAGAATTGATTCGCCGACGCATACGCTCCTAGCGTTCCTGCGATCTCTGTGGCGAATTCATCACTCTTTTTATTCTTCCCATCGGTCATCACTTTGAATTTTTTGGCAGTTGATCCTTCATCCTGGCAGAGCTCCCTTTTCACAACTAATTTTCTCTTTTTGTCAAAGAAGAACTCATTGGGAGGGAGTTCTTCTGCTCTGATGGGCCTTAGTTCTTCACCAAAAATCCATCCTTCTATATTTCCTTGCGTTTATTGCAAAGGGGTGATAGAAGTGATGGGTTCCCCGATTTTCTTCGTCGCCTTTCCTGGTGTGCCGAGTGAGTCCTACTCTTTCGGAGGATCAGAGGTATTTGTCTCTGTCTCTAGATTCCGAGTTTCTAGCGGGTCTGTGTTTTTTACTTCCACCTCTGGACTATGTTCCTTGGGTGGGTCAATAGTCCCTTCTTCTATTTCGGGATTCTTCTCCTGCTCCCCTTCCTGACGTTTTTCGGGGTTAGAATTTTGGCCCTCAGAACTTTCAGCCTCCTTTTTTTTATCCTTGGAAAGACCCAAACCTCCTAGCACCACGGGGAGACATCTTTTTCTATGCTCCTGAAACTTTAAGACAGAGGCCATGTCTTCGGGTGCTAAAGATCTGATTCGAACTAGGACTTCCCCATAGGACCTCGCCCCTCGGAAAATATCATCCGAGGGTGAACACTCGTGTTCAAACTTCTTCAATCCACAATTTGCCAAATGGGTGCTTACAATTCTCTGAGGATCATGCTTTTTGTACTCAATAGAGACCAAACTCAAGTCTTCTAAGGTTGCAGCCTCAGCTTTAGCATGTCCAAAATCCAATAAAGAATAAGAATTTAGCCGAACGGGGAAAAATGACCATACCTTCTTCGATGATGCTTTGAGCTCTTTACTCACTCCACCAATCACTGTTTGTCGGGCAATCTTGCGACATGCCAGCTTGTCGGGGATGAATAGTGGTAGCGCCAGAGGGGGAACATCAGATCCAAACACTTTGAAATAGGAAAACTCTGCGTCTACATACCGGTTCGCGATACCACTCAGATTCGCGACAATGCTATCCGAGATGCAAGGTGGTGAACGACCAAAAATGGTGACATGCAGAGGCACCATCACCCAGTTGAAAATCTCATAAATAAATTTATTTGCTTTATTTTCCCATAGTTTATCGTGATACTCATGCACAGTTTCTTCATGGGTTGGACTCCAAGCCCAATTCATCAAAGGGAACGGTGTCATGGAACATATCGCGTCCATGATATACGTGGACATGAAGAATGAGGATGGTCTCCCAGCTGCTTTTTGCTCCCAATACTCTGTGACCCTGTTGAACAAACTGTCCGAGAGTATCCTTGCCCAATTAAATGAGAAACCTTCTGCTACCCAAAAGATGAGAGGTACCCACTGGATGTAAAAATGTACGGTATCCTCCTTTCCAAATAGTCTGCATGTCATCATTTCCACATACATATACTGTGGCTCCAGCGAAGCAATTGAATATATACCTCGGTCATTTGCTCTGAATGTCGCGAAGTGCAAAACCCAATCTTTTATCAAACCTGTCATGGTTTTGTCATATTCCGTGCACTCTTTCTTTTTGAATTCCTCCAGGAATTCAACATCGTATGTGTATTCAGAAGTTGTTGGGAGCTTGTACATGGTTTGGATATGCTCCAGTCTAAAAGTCACAACCGTGGCCTGTTGGTCATTTATGATAGTTCTGGTGGGCAGATCTATGTGATCCAACGCCCATCAGATCATGTCGTAATATGGGAGCAACCGTGGTCTGGTTGCAACCAGGTGCATTCCCAACTGAACAACTATCTTGTATTTAGTGTTCAGGTCGTCCTTTACAATATCATTGTCATCGGAGTCTGAATAGTTCACCAACTCAGATTGCAGAATATCTGAAACAAACGACCAGCTGGGTACTGAGTTGCCAGTCCGAGGTGAAGTATCTGAAACATTGTCTGAACCCTGCGCTGCAACCTCGACATTCGCTTTCGCTGCTCTCCTTGGAGCCATGGCTGAAGCTTGCTTTTTCGCTCTTCTGCAATAGACCTGTGTATACATGCAGAAATGAGTTCCCTCGGAGAAAGGTGAGCTCTGTGAGCTTATGATAAATGTTTAAAATAGAATGAAACTCTCTTATATATTTGAAATAATCCTGTCAAATCGCAAAAAACAAATTTATTGCATAAATCTGATCTTATTTATTCGGGGATTTACCCTAATTCTTCATTAATGTCATCAATGTTTGGCGACTTGATAGGCAGTCGGGTTATGGAGAGAAAGTAACTACCTCGTGAAGTGTGCCAACCTCGATGTGCGGGACGTATCTCGTTTTAATTTAAAAATTCAAATCTTAGCGACTTAAATCATTTTCTCGTTGTTCGCTGCATCGTGAATTTCCTTTTCACATTTTGACTCTTCAACTCGCGAGACTGCGAGTGCCGATTTTACTTTAATTTACAGTAACCGTGATTTGGCGCATCCTTAATTATATAATTAATTTACTCGCCATATCGCGACTCGGGAATTCGAAGCCAGACTTTTGGGAGAATGATATGCCGAGTCGCAATATCACGATGTGGTGATAATTAAGGCTCAAATTATGAGAAGGAAATCTTAGATTAGGCGATTAATTAATCTCGCTATAATCATGTTGCAACTTCGTGGATCGAGGTTTTGGACACCTCAACTTTATGAGAGAAAGTGTCGAGCGGCGAAGTGCCGAGAACCAAATTTAACCATAGTTAGTTTTTTTACCTTTAGTCTCTGACCAAGGTTATCACAAAGTTATTGTGTTCTCGGCTATCGGGGCTGTAAGAAAAAAAACTTGGGTTTGACGAATGCTAAGGCGCGAAACCCCGACGATGTCTAATCATGGGTTAAAGATTTTACCCTAGTTAATGCCTTGGGCGAAAATTAAAAAACGAGTTCGCAGTTTCGTGACTCGGGACTTGGGAATTCAAAGATCAAAGTATCCGACTTGCGAGGTCCCAAAATAAAACAAAAGAGCGAACATACTTGTGAGAATGGACCTGTTTTGAAAGTAGGAAAAGCATCTCTGTTCAGGTGACAAGATTTCAGAGTTTTAAGATCTCAGAAGAAAAGAAAGTCAACTTAGATTTCAAGTTTCGAAAATTGAAAATTTTTTGGAAGGTAAAAAACAAGGGCGGCTCCAACAATTACAATCAGTTATTGAAATCCATAATGCACAAAGGCGTAATAGAGATGTATATTATTCTAAATGCTTAGAGGAAATAAAAAATTCTATTAAAGATACATATGAGTACTTTGATGTTACTGATTTTGTTTGGTGGGAGTCTTTTTTCAATGATCAAAGTGACAAAATTTCAAACTCAACAATTGAAGATACATTTTTGAAGGATCCATTTATTTGGCCACAAAATAGATCAAATGAATTTGAAGAAATAAACATTATTGAACAATAGAAATCTCAAGATGCTATTGAGTTTTCACAGGTAGAGGAAAGAGAAATGTATATTGGTTCTAGAATATCATGTGCACAACATGAAGTCATGGAAGATCTTTACAGGGTTTCAACACAAGATATTAAGGAGGGTTGCATGATTACAGTCTTAGCGACTGAAGATCCACATGGTTATCCATTCTATATTTCAAAGGTTATAATGATCGATAAAGAAAATGAAGATGGTATAGTAGTTGAAGTGCATTGGTATGAAACAAATACACACCCATTCAATGGTGTGTACAAGCAAGAGATGGTGGTTGAGAAATAGAACAATAGAAAGAGAAAAAGAAAGGGTCAAAATATAACTTGTCATCACACCAACCTCTTAAAATTAGAGGATGTTGACATATTTATCTATGACTTCAATTTGACAAAGAGAGAAACTCTTCGCTCCAAGACCATAGAGATTATCAAAAGGTTGTTGCCACAAGAGATAAGTGCAATATGAGATTTGGTTGAACCTAGTCGTAGATCAAAGAGGCTTTTGACATATGAAATGTTGGGCATACATGCAGACTCATATGGTGCACTCATTGATAATATAGAAGAATATGGATCATCTAAATCTTCATCTAGTCATTCATCTAAAGACAATGTAGATTATGATGGTGTGTCAGAATCCATGTATGAATTTGATTAAGTATAGGAAACATTTTATGTATTGTGTTATCCATATGATACTTGTATGGTAACTAGAAATGAGTGTTGCCTATTACATATGATCTTACATGAAGTTATGAATCATTTATATGTTTTATGAATTATATGTTTTTATTATGGAGAATATATAACAAAATTTCTTAGCTCTTTTGTTTTGAATATGGAAAATGTAATGAAATAATTTATGTTTCACTAAATGCAATTTGTATAGACTTGTTTATTTGAAATAAAAAAATATTTTGAAGTTATGTTGAATGTTGACATATGAAATGGTGATATTTTCATGCCATTATGTATTATCTTGTGGTTGGAGTGAGAAACTAACCTTAAAAAAGTAAATATTTAAGGGTTGATTTTATGATTTGGTTTATAGCAGTGATAATGTTTTACACCACTATAAAAAATGTGTTAATTTGTAGGTTTTGGTTGCAATGGTACTTGCCACACTAGGATAATGTTTGAAATGAGGTATAATTTTAACGTTTAGAAAAAAACAATTCTGTCGGTAGCACCATTCTTTGATTTAGGTGTTGATTTTAAGGTTTTTTGGAGAAACTATACACATGTTTTAGGCCATGCTTGAAAAAAGTTGTAATTTTAACCTAAAAAAAAGGGTGCTACCAGTATCACCACTTTTTAATTTGAGGGTTAATTTTGTGGTTTTTTAGGCAAAAATATGGGTTTTAAGGGCTAGAGTTCTTGTTTTGAGGTCATAATTCTCGTTAAGTTGGTAATATTGTTCAAGAAACCAATCAATATCTTCTCCAAGTGAGGCACACTCTCCAACATAACCAATAATCCATAAATAGAGAAACTTCCAAAACTTCAACTGCAACTGTCTTGTGTGCACTGTAGAAGGAGTTGTCTAACTATCTAAATGAAATGATCCAATCCTATATTTTTACTAATGTGGGTGCCAGTCTGGGGATGTTTTCTTATTTCTAGGTCTTCAATTAATTTATTATTTTCCCGTGGGGTCAAATTCTCTTCCTTAGTATTCAACTTCTTTCTGGGGTTTCTATAATGGTGTAGATAGGTCTTCTTGTACTTTCTTGTGGAGAGTCACTTCCCAAAGTTTCAAATATACAACACTCCCTCTCAATGAGAGAGGCATTCTCCATACTTGGATTTCTTCTATCATAGAAAGGTTGTCTTCATGAGACATGTTGATATTCCATCTCCACACATGAATTCCATCTCAGAATATGCATGTGATAACACCTCGATTCCATCCACTCCTTAACAGGAGAAGGACTACACTTAGGCCATTCACCACTAGCAAATCCCTGTGAGTAAATGAATCATTACCCTTGGTCATATCAACACCAACATAGTCCCATGCATGACCAATTTGGAATAATTTCTACCCGATGCTTATCTGGTCCACTCACTACAAACAAAGTGTAATGGATGAGTTAATCATTCTCCTCTAGTCATATCTGTTGGAATACTGAGAGGGGGGTGAATCAATAATGAGTAATTTATACCACTTTTAACCATATTTTATATTCCTTTATCGTATTCAACCATGTTCATCAGTTCATCATCAATATATTAATGTATCATAACCATTAAAATCCATCAGTGCATAATAAAAAATAATAAACACATCCACACAATACATAGTACAACAATATTTACATGGAAACCCAATGCGAGAAAAAACCACATCATGATTTTCTTATATGTCAAAGAATTACATTCAAGGAAGCACCAACTTCTAATTCTCTAGCTCCAACCCCCTAGTTTCTCAGGCTCCAACATGAAGGAAACTACAATTCCCTAAATTCTCTGGCTCCAACCATAAGGAGGCTACAACCCCCTGGGTTCTATGGATATAATCAGAAGGTGGCTACAACCACCTAGTTTTCAGGATCCAACCTAAAGGAAGCTCCAACTCCCTGATTCTCTAGTACAGACCAAAAGGATCATATAACCCCGCTTTTCTTGTCCCATATTGCTACCCTGAAATATAAATTCCAAATGTAGACAACATTTCATTGTCACTGAATCAACCATTGCCACTATTAACCTATCTTTGTCAACCTATACCAAAAACCTTCAACAACCTATACCAATGAACCTACACCAAACAACCTGTAACAACCTAGAACATCAACCTATACCAACAACCTGTAATGACCTGTACCATGCATAAACCTATATCTCAATCTGTACCATCAACAAGTGAATAAACCATGCACCAAACCTGTCACAACAACCTGTCCAAACAACCTGTCATAACAAAATGTCTCATCAATCTCATCAACCAAATTAGATCAACTCACCAAGATCAATCACCAAGAAAAATCTCAACCATATGCACAATATCACCAAGATGTGCATCAACCAGGACTGCTCACAAGCATCAACAAGATGTACCAAAATCAAAATGTGCTTCTAATAGTATACCAAGACATGTATGCCACATCACCCATAAGCCATGTTCCAACAATACTACTAGCAAGTGCCTCTAACCATTTTCCAAGCATGTGCCAATCATGTATCAACAATAGATCAAACTATGACTCATCGAGATGTACAAAAATCACCATACCATAAACCTCATGCATGTCCCAACTCATCAATAATATGTCCCAACATGTATCTCAACCATATACCAAGGCATGCATAAAAATATCCAACAAGATGCTTCTAGCAAAGAATCACATTATCATAAGCTAGATACCATAAACTCTTACATCGAACCATGTGCCAAATATCACTATTATGTAGCATCAAGCATGTACTAACCATATATCAAAATCATCAACAAATGCCTCTCACAATAGACCACAAGATATGCCAATAAAAATTCGAAAGCACCAACAATATACTTCAACAAAGCTTCCTCAAAACCATTCACTACAACAAGTACAATGCATCCAATAGTGCCTCTAAACATGTCTCAGGGATGTGCATCAATAGATCCAAGATATTCCTTTAACTAGTATCACATCACCATGATTTTCCTCATAATCAAGGTGCCATAACATTACTTAAAAAGTTCTTGACATAACCAGCAATACACCTTAATAGAAATACCTCAATTGACACACTAGGGTTTGTACCATGCATCCAAGGTATGCCTCAAGAATATACTCCAAAGATAAACCATTTATCATCATCATACACCCTTCAAAACACAAATACAATCATAATTGTAGCTCTGTGATTGACCTAGAACCTCATACCATTGATATCATTACCTTGCTAATATTTTGTAGCATGTTACTAGCCTTTTTCTTAAATTTACCAGTGCCTCACTTGTTGCACACTACTTGTCAAGCGAGTGCCTCTCTAGAAACCTATAATATGACCTGTGAGGACCTCAATAATTAGGGTTTTTCATAAACCCTTTCCGTTTGCATCTCCAAAACTTTGTTGTCACACTTTCACCACTTATTGAACTTCGCGCAACCTCAAATTTGTCAATTATACATGTCAATGACCATTCACAATATAGATATTCAATGTGCTCAATTAGGTGCAACTGGGAGTCTCATTTTCTATTATTTATACTCTCGAAGTGGCTTCCTTTATGGGTCATATTCTAATTGTTTCACCCAACTTCCCTGTTTTAGGGATAACCCACTTTCAGCTACTTTACCGCTTGCAACCACTTTATCCATTAATAGTAAACTCACCACTTATTGTTGCAATTATTGTTTTTATAATTATTTTCTTATTGCAACAAATTTACCCATGATTAAATCCTAGTTACAATAATTGACTTCTTCTACGAGATTCTAGAATAATTGATTTCTTTGACCCTTTAGGGGCTTCTAGATAAATATAAAGGGTTCTCCAACTTCTCAAGGCCATATCTCTATAACCATGAGGGACTATGTAAGATACTGCATATCATCGAAAACAAAATGACATGTACTATCCATCCATGATAGTTTCACCTAAAAATTCACTCATATTCATTACATTATTCCTCAAATAGACACGAGTTCCTTGACCGCACCTCTAGGGCTACCAAAATGTGCTACCAAGCATACATAAGGGTTGACATCAATATACTATCTCACTCTCCAAGGGTTGACATCAATGACAACTAACTATCCAAACCAATTGTCCAAAAATATCCCCCTTTGGAATTGATGGCAACAATTAGTCATGAAAATACTCATGCTCATGCTCCTTGTGATTTTAACACCCCCCATCCCATCCGAAGGATATTACGGTGCAAAATATACATAAAAATGAAATTTATGCTAATTAATTTAATTCATTTACAATTAAATCATTTCCTATAGCTTTCAACTACAAATTAAAATAGATTTAGATATTGTCTATAACCACAAAATAGAAGGATCTAAAACATGCTAATAATCAACATGAAATGCATCTAAAAAACAAATTACAAAAACATATATGTCACTTCCAAATACACAAAGTTCATGCACAACAATTAAACACATAATTTAACATAACAACAAGATAAAACACTTATCTTTTCACAATAGTTGTGCAATCAACTACTTGGGATGGAAATTCCACCCAAACATAGACTGACTGTTCCAAATATCAACAGGCAGTCACCCCCTAGCTAAGGATAGAAATCCACAAAATAGGGTTGTCTCTCACAATCCACTCATAGCACATAAAACTCTAATCCCAACTGATATTCTCCTACAACTATCCCAATTTTCCACTAGATCTATTCCTCTTGACCCGTCCAACCAAAGGAATGTATCCCTTCACTGATCTTAGTCCCTTGGACATCCCATTCATTTATCAAGGTCTCTCTAGCATAGGCAGCTATAAATATCTCAGCTGGGAACTCAAGGGAAATTGCTTCTGGGAAAACTATCAACAAACCAAGAACAAACACTTGTTGTTTCAGTGCAACTCACACATGAGTTCACTCTTCAGTATTGACAACCTGACTCTTCATTTTCCAGCTCCAATTCACTCTAATTATGCTCTATCATGCTCTCTAATTCACCATCCCTGGTTGCATCAACTTCAAGCTCTATTTCTTTCTCTCTCATTGCTTCCCATGCACAAAATTGACTAACTAATTTTTTTTTTCCAAACCCATATGAATTTCCTCTCCTTGGCTTGACTTTATTGACTCACACTCTTCCTCAAGATGATTTTACTCAACTCCCATGTTCCCAATAAATTTGGGATGTGACCACTCACACTCACCCTCTTACCTCTTACATGTATTCAATGATTGGCTTTGGATTTGGGAACACTCAATCAGAAATGGGAAGGTTCATATACAAATAAAAAATTTAGGAAAATTCGTTAAATTAATATACATGGGTATTTCCCCCTTGGACCCCTCTTATCCATTATCCCAGACACTTCCCCCTCTTTTTGATTAATTCAATCCCCATCTCTTGTCTATGTCCCCTTAGCAGCTGGAATCACATTTTATTAATAAAACAAGGAAATATAATTTGCATGTTACATTTATTGCCCGTGGCCACATATTATATCTACATAAACATTAATTAAACTGGGGATTATAGTGGGGATGTTAAATCAATCATCACTCATCATGAATGTTTCTATCTCTCCCCCTTTGACATCAATGGAAAAGGGTATCTCCCTTTGGGACTACTCCCCCTTACTGAGCACGTCTTGGGGTTGCTCCCCGTATCCGCACTATGCTTTGGGATTCTCCCCATGTCTTCATGCCTATGATTACTCTCTCTCTCTCCCCCTTTGACAAGGGATTAATTCCCTCTGTCGATATGTCTCCTCCTGACATTGTACCTTCTCTAACCAATCACGGTTAAAAAAATAGCTCCCTCTGTGGGTATGTCTCCATGTTTGTATGTTACTGATGTTCCTTTATGGATATCTCTCTCTGATGATTTGATTGCACATTGATGTGTATATCAATGTAGGTCTTCATGTACATGCTTCCTTTTGGAGTTATTGTCCATTGGTGGTTCCTCATGTAATAAACTGACATATATAAAAAGCATTCAAGATTAAGCATTCAAAATTTAAGCATTCAAATAATGATCCAACATTCTCTGAACCAATATTTGAATCAATCTTTGAACCACTCTCTGAACCAATATATGAATCCATCTCTATCCATACTATCCAAGGATTTACTACTCAACTATCCACAATGTTGACCCATGTGTCGTTGTACTATCATGAAGTATTCATTGTTGCAATTGATAATCCAATGTCAAATGTGTTCACTAGCCTTCTCGAACTCTACAACATCAATATGAAACACTTCATACTACTCGAAGGATAAATATTTTATTTGTAGAGCTATTGCATAGACTCCCTGTGTCTAATATTGAAATTACATGGGATTTTCCAAGCCAGATGGCTCATAAGAATACCTTCTCTGATGCAGAGTCATATTCCTCTTCATTTGTAGACTCATCATCCTTCTGAACTTTGACTTATCCCTTTCTACCTATGGATTGATCTCACTCTATAATTCTTGAAAGTACAGTCTCTTGAACCTGTTCCTTATTTACCTTCTCTTTTTTTCTTTCATTTTTTCTCCAAACCTTTCTGCATCTAACATCTTCCTTATTATTTGTACATTTCTCTTCACTTATTTCCAATCTTGTGATCTTTGGGACCTGGTATTTGTTCACATGTTCTTCTTGTTTTATTTTCCATACTTTCTTATATATGATATCAATATTCTCTTTTATAGAAGTATCCATCATGCTTCTACAATCATGAGCTATGTGTCCATAGTTATGGCATTTGTAGCATTCAATGTTATGTTGGGCCACATAAGCATTTCTTGTTTGAACATTTATTTCATAAGCCCTACAATCTGCAACCTTATGTCCAAAGTTAGTATAATAAAAACAATGACTGTAAAAGAAATTTACATACCTGGGAATGAGTGATCTTCTTTGTGGTGTATTCCTTCTGAATTCATGCCTTGGCTAATCATGATCGTGATTGAGGTTTCTTTGTGGTTTGAATGTGAATGATCTTCTTATGTAGTCTTCTTCTCGAGTGTTTTTCACTTCTAAAATGTTCTTCTTCAAGGGCTTGCATTATTTCTTCTTTATCGAACCTTTAGTGGATTTTACATAAGTCTTTGGCTTCTCTTCATTCTTCCTCTATGGAAACCTGCAGGGTTTCTCTTCAACTGATGATGTAGATGTTTCTCTCTCTTCAAAATTCATGTTGATATTGACGACTTTGACTCTCAATGGGACAACTTCTTCTTCAATCTTCTCAACCTCTTCTTCTTCCTTCATCATCTAAAACCTCATGAATTATTCTATTCAGTTTGCTTCTTCAAGTTGGATCTTTAATGTGATTATTTCATCTTCAAGTTCTCTTTCTCATTGACTGAATTCTGTTTCATGATTCTTTTCCTTCACTATCTCAAGATTGTCTTCTATTTCAATGTGATTTTCTATCTCATCACTTTCAATATTCAAATTTGGGAATTCAATTTCAAGATGTCCATGCTCTTCACAATTAAAGCAAAAGAACTCACCTCTATTGGCTTTGGTCACTTCACACTCTTCCTCTTCTTAATATGTCTGACATGATGGTAATTTTTCTTCCTGTTTTCTACTTGTATCTTCTTTAGAAAACTCTAATTCTGTGATTGGAGAAAAATAGATATCATGTAGCTAATTAGGTGCTAATGGGAGTCCCTTTCTCTCTTATTTATACTCTCCAAGTGGATTTCTTTAGGGGTCATCTTATAATTGTTTTACCCAACTTCCCTCTTTTATGGCTAACCACTTTCAAGTACTTTACCACTTGCAACCACTTTATCCATAAATAGTAAACTCACCACTTCTTGTTGCAACTAATCTATGTTTAATTGTTTTCTTATTGCAACAACTTTACCCATGATTAACTCCTAGTTACAACCAATTTGACTAGTAAACTTCTTCTAGGAGATTCTAGAATAATTGAATTTTTGAACTTTTAGGGGATTCTAGATAACTCTAAAGGGTTATCCAACTTCTGAAGGCCATATCTCTCTAATCGTGAGGTACTATCTGACATGCCACATATCACCAAAAACAACACAACATGTACTATCCATCCATGATAGTCTCACCTACAAATTCATTGATCTTCATTACATTATTCTTCAAACAAACACAGGTTCCTTGAACACACCTCTGGGGATACCAGAATGTGCTACCGAACATATGCAAGGGTTGACATCAATCTCTAAGGGTTGACATAAATATACTATATCACTCTCCAAGGGTTGACATAAATGACAACCAACTTTCTAACAATATCATCACTAACATATCCCCGTGCATGACCAATACATGAATAATTTATGTCGTAAAATAGAGAAAATAAAACATATCTGGGACATTCACCACTAGCAGATCCTTGTGAGTGAACAAAGCATTCTCCCTTGGCCATATCATCACTAGAATATCCCCATGCATGACCAATCTGGGATAATGTATGCTTGATGTTATCAACATACCTGGGCCATTCACCACTAGCAGAGCCTCGTGAGTGAATGAATCATTCTCCCTTGGTCATATCATCACTAACATATCCCCATGCATGACCAATCTGGGAGAACTTTTTCCCGATGTTAAAACATCAACACTCATCACTAGCGAAATCAACATGGCTAATCCTATGTATCATCCTACTCAGCCAAATCAACACGGTGACTCTGGGAGGATATCTACAATATGCTCATCTATGGATAAGTACTGGAGCTTCAATACTCCCTTATGTACCATGTATCAGATGAATTCCTGCAAGAAGATTCTGAAAGTGTACCACTTCACGACTTGCAACACTAGTTGTGACTTACTCCGTTTCTGTTGTATTCAGTGCTATAAAAGCTTGCTTCCAAATTTTCACATAAATAATAACTAATTCCAAGATGAAGCAGCACCATGAGGTGCTCAATCTGTTTATTGTACTCCCTGATCAATTAGAATCTATGTATCTCTGCAACCTCACTTCATCATCTAAGACAAATCATACCCAATTGTACCATGCTTCTATACCACCCACTGGAACTACCTTGGATTCAACCAAATATTATCTCAGGGTGCTCACTGCAAAGAAAATATCTATCCTAGAATTAACCAAGTACATCAAGAATCCTATTGTTGGCCCTTTACCAATTTTGAGGAAACATTGGTCATGTTTGACCATTTTTGGGACTTCGATAGGCTGGTCGAAGATGGAGCGCCTGGGAAGAGCTGAGATCGCATGATCTCCCTTGTTTTGTGGGCTTGTGGACCCAGTAAAGGAATTTTATGGTTTATGTAATGGGCCAAGGGATGTTGGCCCATGGGTTTACCCATGATTATGCTTCTTTGTAAATGTATAAATAAGTAGTATCTAAGCAATGTAGGTGTCCATTGGCTTAGTGCATGATTGGTCAGATTGTTATTGTATTAGCTGAGTGCAAGAATGTGTTAAGACTTGCAAAGTTGAGTGTAAGTGATTATAAGAGGCTTTGTGAAAAAAAATTGTGTGTAGGAGGATATGTGCTTGACAGAAGAGGATTTGGCTCTATCCCTTGACCTCATTTTGGGAAGGTGGATTCGGTGCTCAGTGCGCAGATCACTTGTCCATGTGAAGCTAGGCTATGTGGATTTGTGCACATGAGCATCAGAATGTAAGAAGATTGAAGACTAATATAGAAGGAGAGAAGAATATTTGTGGACATAGCCCCACACTAGGGTGAACCATGTATATCCTATGTTTTTTGTGGTTTGTGCGATGTTGTTGATATTGTTTTGTGGGAAATACTAGAACAACTGAGAGGGGGGGGTGAATCAGTTGTTCATAACCTTAAACAATTTTATGCCTTTTAAATAATTATTAAGATTTCTTCATATGTCATCAACCAATCATATAGCATATGGACAGTAAGAGAAAAGATCATCAGTCACACATAAAATACAC
>JZKD02S1776757.1:244659-264381 GCA_000966675.3 Picea glauca
TGAGAGCTCCAACTCTCTGGTTTCTCTAGCACCCACTAGAAGGAAGCACCAACTCCCTGTTTATTCCAACACCAACTGGATGGAAGCACCAACTTCCTGATTATTCCAGCACCAATTGGATGGAAGCACCGACTTCCAGTTACATAGGCTCCAACCTGCATAACAGAGAACATATGTTCTCCCTAACACCACCCTGCCACCCTAGTTTCTCTGGATGCAACCAGATGGAAGCTACAACTTCCTATGTTCAAGCACCCACTTGAACTTCTGAGGACAACAGTCCTCTCGAGCACCTCCCAACCTCCCTATAATATCAATGACTAAATAAACATTCAAATTTAAAGATAAAATAGTTCATACCAATTTTACTTTGTTCTGTAAATCTTGTCTCCTACTGCTTTCTCTATCATTCTGCTCTGCTCTATCAAAATTTTATGCTCAGCATCTTCTCATTTTTGCCATTCTACTCTTCTTCAACTCGTTCTGTTCTTCTGCTCTGCATTTCATCTGCTCTGCCTGTCCTTTTCTCCAATACACATATTCAATTCATTTCATTTTGTATATCAATTAGACTTCCTCCTTAACTCCTTCTCCTTTCTCCTTCTTTTCTTACTATTTCATTCTTTTTCCACGCAGAACAACCAACGCCATATAGTGTCACTCGTTTTCTTTTATACATCCTACCTTGACGGTTCCACTTCCCCTCTCCTTCGGCAAGAACAACGACAACTATCTAAGCAACTGAATCGTCATCTAAAACGCTAAGTAATTCTTCATAATGAGTCTGTTTCATTAACAGAAATCATACTTAGTCATTAACTCAGAGAGAGAACAGTGACCCTCCGATCAATATTTGATCCAACAGATCAGATCCAATCAGGATTTCACCCATTGTGATTTCAGCATTTACGATGTTAAACTTCACTTATAAATCCCGATACGCAGAATTACATATATCGGTCGAATCAATGATCCAGATGTAATTTCGGCTCAACGACTACGATTATGTCGCAATATCGCATATCGCGATTTTTCAACTCATGTTTCAATCCTTGCCATCTTCTGATTCACGAAACTCCAACGTAGAGTTTTATCAACGGTCCTCATCTCTTGCTTTCTTTAATGGCTAAGATCAATTCACGAAATCTCATTTTGCGATTTCGGGTTTCTCATTGTCAAGAGATTTTGACATTGCAAAGTGTCAATTCCCGATTCCCGATTCTTCATGCATAGATTCAATGGTTCAGATCACTTCTAGCTCAACGACTCAGATTAGATCGGGATTTTTCACATCGCGATTACTCCCACTTATCCTTGTTCTTTAAAAGGCATGCAGATTATCTCTGATCCAACGATGATCGGGTCTTGCGCTTGGATCCAACGGTTACTGAGTCATCTCCACAACCATACCAATACTCGCACTCCACACAGAGATTCAACGGTCCAGATCATTCTTTCTTTAACGACTACGATCAAATCGTGAGATCGCATATCGCGATTTCGGTGTTTTCGTTGTGATTGAACACGAGACTCATGAAACTCCGATTCTCGATTCACCGATGAGCATAACTCCGACAGTGCTCGATCCTATGCCACCTGTCCTTGTGAATGGACGGTTCCTAATCCTTCAGGATTTCACCTCTGCATAGTAGGACTTAACCCCTGCGTTTAACCTCTGCACAAATTCTGAAGATCTGACGACTATCGGCCTTTCGGGAAATTTAAATGGGATCCAACGGTCACTGGATCTCTGTCTTCCTTTTTCCTCTGTAAGCTCTTGCTGTGCGCATTTTCTTCAAGGCTATTCCTCCTGAGCTTTTACTTCCAAATCCCCATGGTTTTATCCTTCTTATCCCGCTATCTCCACTGTTGCCATTAATGACAACAACCATCAACACGTGTCCATTGCTTGTTCAATATTTGCCAACATGTTTATGATGTTTATCTACTTAGTGCATTGATATTTATGTATGATAGATATATCTATGGATGCTTAGTTCTTTATTGATGTTGAATGAATGCTATATATGAGTAAGGCTATGTGCTAAGAAACTGGAAGTGTTTGATCTTTACTATCATTGTGATCTGTATTTAGGGTTAATCTATGATGTGAATGAGGTGCAAGAACTAGTGCATATTGTTGTTTAAGTTCTATGCTAAGTGTTGTAATCACAGATCTGTGTCCCAGCTTGGTTGTAGACACCTAAGTCCTACAACCCCCCTTTCCTCTACCTCGGGTGAGACTCATCTGCTTCACAAGTGTTGTTGAAAGGGACTGTAGTTAGGGTTTTGTTGGTGCGTTGTTGAAGTGTTGAACCCTAGGTCTACCCCTGTGCCAAAAAAAGGTTTCATTGTTGGGAACTAAAGAAAAGAGAAATCTCTTTGTGTAGATTTGTTGTTGTAGTGCACAATATTCTACTTGACTTGCGAAGCTCTATGCTAATAAATAAAGAAAGAACCCTGATCTGAAGAAAAGATGTAAGATCTTGAAAGAGGTAAATCTTTGTGCTCTAATAAGGGTAAGATAAGTGAAAACAAATATTTCGAAAGTATGAATCTAGCTATGTTTGATAGATTTTTGTCCTAGTATGAAAGCTAGGGCATAGTTAGAAGAAAGAATTGATCTGAATAAATTTGATAGAACTAGAGAAAGATATGTTATTCCTATGCATAGAAAGAATTTTTGGACTAATAGTTGGATGCAAGAACCTAGAAAGAATTTTTACATATTGCAGGTCCAACACTATGATCCTAGTGCATAGTGCATGAGAAGCTGGGAGTCATTTAAAAGAAAGAAAGGATTAACACTATGTTATAATTGTAGAAGACCAGGACATCTTGCTAAGGAATTCCCTGGTACAAGTCTTATTTGTATTTGTTGTAAAGCTATTGGTCATGAGGTTGAGGATTGCCCAAGGATGATTGCTAAAGTTGAAAAGATGAACATGAGACAAGAAAACTATAAAGGAGGACAAGAGGCTAAGGATATGCTAGTGAACCAAAAATAAAAAGAGTCAGAGACTATATTGGTATAGTTAAAAGAAGTAATGAATGATCACAGAGACATCAGCTTACTAGAGATCCTAAAAGAAAAACAACGCATAGAAACAAGAATAAGAGACTTCGACATAGACTGTCTTGGATGAAAAAAAAAATGTGAACATTATGCCAGAAATCACTTGGGAGATTTTGGGAAAGCCTTCTATAGTACCTTCATTAGGAAGGATAGGCTTGTTTAAAGGAAAGATGATAGCTCTATGTGGAAGAGTTAATAATATACCTATGATTGCTCATGAAAAATTGACTGAAGAAGAGTTTGAAGTTATTAAGTTTTTTTGAGAACAACATTGCTTTTCCATTTTTATTAGGAAAGAATTGGATTGAGAACAATCAGATCAGAAGGAAAGAAGAGAAGGAAGCCATGGAACAAAAAAAGAAAGAATTAAGGGATTTCATAGCTAGAAAAATAGAGCGACTAATACAAGAACAAGATGATAAGTTGAAGGAATAGAAGGCAAGATAATTAGTTGTCGAAGTTGAAAGAACGCATGAAGGCTTAAAGAACCTTCCCATGAAAGAAAGAAGTATAGCCACCATAGAAATAGTAAGAGGAGGGACATTAACTTCAGAATCTGTAAGCGCACGTCGGCAGGGCGAAGTCACTTTACTAGGAGAAGATAAGAATACAAATGGAAAGAGGATCCTAGAAACTATAAGAGAAGATAAGATCATAGGAAAGAAAGCAAGGAATATTAATATGAAGAAAGATAAGCTACAGATAACAGAAGGAGGACTTCACAGGAGGCAGATCCACAAAACTTGAACCTAGCCGGAATAGCAAAACCACACAGAATGGGACTTTTCCACAGTGAAGCTATATGACCATTGGAGGCACCCTGACCATTAGAATAACACTCTGGAATGTCTAGAAACATAGTTATTGATGGAAAGACCATCGTTGGACCATTGGGACCATGCCATAATGGACAAATTTGCATTGATGTGCACATTCTTGACCATTGGAGGAATCTGTTACAACGTTTCTTATTTAACCCATTGGACGCCATGTCAGGACCACTTTTTTTCACTTGTGATTATCCGAGCTAATAGAGAACCAATTTCATACCATGTTGTGACTTCGAGACCTCATCATTCATTTGATTACCTTGTCTGTCTATTCGCCTACCCGATCTAGTTGATTACAAGTGTGAATGTTTGGCAAAGTTAGTGCGTTAGAGAAGTCTGTGGAGGAGATTCTTGTGGACCTCATGGATGAAAGAGTTATGTCCATAGGAATATAGGCATCATCGATTGGAGGATTGTAAGCATCCTCATTGACTACACGTCATTCTAGCCAAACTGCGACTAAGAAGAGAAGCAAGCACCGCGACAATCTGGCTAATGCGAAGAAGATCCCGTCGATCTTGCCTGACTACATCCCACCTCTGGCTAGCATGGTTAACCATGACAACATCCTGTGTGATTTTGAATACAGGCTGATCACTATGTACATCCCGAAGGGGATACACATAGTTGGACCCTAGTTAGGACATATCCCAATGCTGAAGAATAACGACTTTAACCTTGGAGATAGGAAGAACTACACAATGCTCATGCCGCACAGATACCTAATAAAATGATTGAGAAGAAGCTGGGCATAGTCTCCCAGTCATGGATTAAGTAGCTCGCACAGACAACGATCCTGAATGTGATGAAGATCCCTCACTTCGGTCAACATTAGGAGGTTAATGCCTATGTTAAACTCCTCCTGTTGTGATACCATGGAGGCTATCTATGGCTCAACAGGTGCATCATTGTGGATATGGCACTGATCCACATGATCACAAGACGAAGCATGCAGGGGTCGGACCCTCAGTAGTTCTCCCAGGGAAGACATTAGATCGCTCTCTGGCATAGTGCATAAAGGAAGACTATGGCGATGTATAAA
The DNA here is from genome assembly GCA_000966675.3 of Picea glauca. NCBI lineage: Eukaryota > Viridiplantae > Streptophyta > Pinopsida > Pinales > Pinaceae > Picea > Picea glauca. The sequence continues at coordinate 249,608 of JZKD02S1776757.1, forward strand.
AGGGGAAGCGAGGATACAAGGTAGCCTCCATCTAGGATGGCACAGTGCACCTCACTTTCCAACTGATAGATGGAAATATTGTCAGAAAGAACTGTCCAACACAAGTCACATGGTTCATAGTAGACTTCACAGGGAAGTGCATAGAAGGAATGCAGATTAACTGGGCAAGCTACCTTGTCAATGAGCTGTAGAAGGATTGTCGTGAAAAACAGGACCATGGCTATGAATCCTACTTTAGCTGGTTACTAGTATTGATCACCTTTGTCGCTTGGTAGATGCCGGAAGGAACGACATTCCCCGAAGTTGAGCCCTCAGAGTCATTGTATGCAAGGTTCTCTACCTTGTGGTATACAAATGACATGTCAAAGAAATGGAAGTTGAACATTGTCTTCCATGCCTACTACTAGCAGCTGAAGCGTGGTATTGAATATTTTCCATGGATGACACTGAACAAACTCCAACAGTATAGACCATTCGTGAAGTTCCACGCAGATCGGCACTTTATCTACATCACTGCACACAGGGACGAAAGTAAGGAGGAGCCGCAGTCATACTATAAGATAAATGGCGAATATATGGAGGATATTACCAAAGAATGGATGAAAAATTTCCTTGTACTGGTGGAAGATGTAGAACTCTCCGACCCCAACATCATAGGAAGCCCCTTGGTCACTCGAGTCAAGCATGCTGGGCAGAGCAACGGGAAGAAGAAAAAGAAAAAGAAAGAAGTCCAAGAAACTAATGAAGAGGATAGTGTCTTGGAGGAAAGTAGGTCTGATTCACCCATAGGAGGAGGAGGAGATGAAGTGAATCAAGAAGAAAGAGGGGAAGAAGGAGAAAAACAAGGCAAAGGCAAAACTACACCACCCAAGGATGCCTTTATCACAATATAAACATCGCATAAGAGGAAGGTTTCCCCAGAGAAACCTTTGGCAAGAAATAAGGCCCGCGCCAATAAGCCCAAGTCGAAGAATGTGCTCACAGTGGACGATGTCGATCTCATCATCGCAATCATAGAGGATGCTTCAGAAGGTATCTTGGAGAGACATGGAGAAAAGAAGGAAATGATGTATGACAGAATCAAGAAAGAGATGAAGGAGATACAACAAGCCATCTATTCAAGTAGCGCAGTACCTATTGTGCCTTCTTCACTGAAGATTGCAGAATTGGGGGATGAGCTCACCCAATTATGAAGGATAGCAGATGCAACAGAGACTCGACTTTAGCGAGCCCAAGAATAAAAAGAGTAGGCTACAGAAGCCTTGAATCAAGAAAAGGAGGAGGTCTTAGAGAAACTTTGAGTCATGCATATGGAGAAAGATGAAATTCAGGTGATGTTTGAGGAGGAAAAAGCAACAATGCAGAAAGAAAATATCAACTTCTCGCAGAGCAGACTGCGGTCAAATAGGCAATAACTAAAGCACTTTGCTCTGTTTCGGGCTTGGTACAGGAGGAAGAAGAGTTAGCCGATAGACAAGTCGTGAAGCTCATTGATTCTATTCAACACCTTCAAGCAATAGTAATGGAGTTAGAGCTCCAAGCAGTGTCAAGCACTCCGTAAGAAGTATGAGATCAAAGGGAAGAAGCTGCCAAAAACACAATAAAAATAATCAGGGCACTCACCTCAGAGTGTAAGAAATTGAGTGATCATAGTGAACAAACCTACGAATGCCTCGCAGAAGACCCAGAGCTAAGGAAACTTGAAGCACAACTACAGGAGGTGAAGCAGTAGGCATCCACTGTGCAGGCATAGATGAAGTTGCTTACTGCAGTTGAGAAGATGAAGCAATCGCTGGAGCAACGAGCGGTCCAACAACATATTAATTTCATCCATAGAAACGTCATGGAGGTTACACAGAGACTATAGCCAGTGCAGGACAAAGCCTGCATGATTTTTGAAGAGATTGAAGGACAAGGCTTGTAGCTAGAGAAAGTGGTTGCAACAATGGAACAACGCCTGGAAGGGCCTGTTATAGAGAAAGTCATTCAGGATTTTTTCAAGCAGGAAGCTCTGGTGAAGCAGCAAGTTGAGGTAGCTTGAGCTAATCTTGAAGCCTTTGAAGCAATGTTTCCCAGATCTGAGTGACTCAGGACGAGTCACAGGTGAGTGTTTGGGGCCTATTGGCCCTTGACCAATTTTGAGGAAACATTGGTCGTGTTTGACCATTTTTGGGACTTCGATAGGCTGGTCGAAGATGGAGTGCCTAGGAAGAGCTGGGATCATGTGATCTCGCTTGTTTTGTGGGCTTGTGGACCCAACAAATGGATTTTAGGGTTTACGTAATGGGTTAAGGGATGTTGGCCCATGGGTTTAACCATGATTAGGCCTCATTGTAAATGTATAAATAAGTAGTAGCTAGGAAATGTAGGTGGCCATTGGCTTAGTGCATGGTTGGTCGTATTGTTATTGTATTAGCTGAGTGAAATAATGTGTTAATACTTGCAGAGCTAAGTGCAAGTGATTGTAAGAGGCTTTATGAAAACAAACTGTGTGTAAGAGGCTTCATTCTTGACAGAAGAGGAGTTGGCTCTATGCCTTGACATCATTTTGGGAAGGTGGATCTGGTGCTCAATGCACAGATCACTTGTCTATGTGAAGCTAGGTTTTGTGGATTTATGCACAGGAGCATCAAAATATAAGAATATTGAAGACTAATAAAGAAGGAGAGAATAAGATTGGTGGACGTAGCCCCACACCAGGGTGAACCATGTATATATTGTGTTTTTTGTGCTTTGTGTGATGTTGTTGATATTTTTTATGATGTTTATCTTCTTAGTGCATTGATCTTTATGTATGATATATATATCTATGAATTCTTAGTGATTTATTGATGTTGAATGAATGCTAGATATGAGTAAGGCTATGTGCTAAGAAACTGGAAGTCTTTGATCTTTATTGTCATTGTGATCTGTATTTAGGGTTAATCTGCGATGTCAATGAGGTGCAAGAACTAGTGCATGTTTTTGTTTAAGTTCTCTGTTAAGTGTTGTAATCACATATATGTGTCCCATCTTGGTTGTATACACATGAGTCTTGCAACCCCCCCACCTCTACCTTGGGTGAGACTTCATTTGCTTCGTAGGTGTTTACGAAAGGGACGATAGTTAAGTTTTTGTTGGTGTGTTGTTGAAGCATTGAACCCTGGGTCTACCCCTATGCCAACACCTATATACTACCTGTATATCATGAGATCCACCAAATATGAATTTGAAGTAGAATCACTCAAATTATTTAGATTTTTCATCATAGGTGTATTCATGGACTTGCAATCCCTCATATTGAATCTCATCAATATCCCCTAAATGAGGAAGATCTCATCTCATCTCGTCACACCTCTAATCCGAAGAGTACATCTAGCCATGATCCTCCATCTCAAAAGTTGAGGCCAAATCCCTCTGTCACTGAAGTAAGTCATGTTTTCTAGTATGCCTCATTATCTGCTCCCTCTATGACTGAGAAAACATCCATACACAATCCTCCTAACTAGATGCATCATATGTCACTGTAGCAAGATATACTAAAACAAGTGTATCCTCCTAGGAGATATCACATCTCCTGGAAGACTCCTAAAATCATAACACATGTTTGTTAGTCCTGGAAGATATCTATCTTCCAACTGAATCTGAGGGGGAACTTCTTTTGAATGATTGGATCTCCCTCTGGTCCAATTGAGACTCTCTAAGATCAGGCTCAATCTGAGTTTTCATCATTCTTGGTTAAAACCAATCTCATAAAGTATCCATTGATATTGAAGTACCATGATCCCTATGAGACATGACTCCCTCTGAGTTTGTACAATCTCTAGATCCATTTCCTCCCTCTGCATCTTCTGAAGTCTCATCTCCAATGAACTGTCTTGGGAGGTTGCTCCTCCCAACTGGATCCTGAGGGATGAATCTCTTTGAACTTTGCCTTCCTATGAAATGGTATAATGTGGGACCCTATTTATCACCACTGGTGGAGGAACCTTCTCCTTCCTATCAATATCCATGTGGAACACTATATCCCACAAAAGTATCCATCTTTTCAGAAGGTTCTAAATTTGTCTTCTTCACCTTCAATGTATGTATGTATATTGTCATGTATACAATTCCATGTCTGGATATACTACTCCATGTATCAAAATAGAGACCATATAATATGTTTCCTCTTGCAACCATCACTATAGATCCCTCTTAGAGATACCACCTATGACCTACTCAGAACAAGAGAAATAAAAAAAAAATAATGGACAAGAACAATATTCTTATGATAAGGAAATAGGAACAAGAATAAAAAAGTGAGAAACAAGAACAACAATTTTCCTGTGTTGTTACCAATCATTCCTCTATGGTAACCTGCCCACAACAAAGACAACGACCAAGAATATCTCCTAGAAGATATCAATTTCATCTGGTAAATAAGTGCATCATTAGTACTAAACAGTGAGAATTTACATCATGATCATCGTACTAACAATATTCAAAACATTTGACAACAAAAGTATTCAACAGTAAAAGAACTCTAAAGATTATTGTCCTGGTTAGAATATTTATTCAAGATGCAATAATATAAAAATATCAAAACTGATATGAAAACCTGGAGTCTTAATTACTAGGGAGAGTGTGCTATTTCTTTGAATTCACTAGATCCAATTATCCCTTTGGGTCATTGCTTAAACAAGGTCCCTTGTACATCCCCTGCAAACACCCTTATACTCTACTAAACGATATAAATTAGAAACATGTATAAGTGCATACCTATGAAATTTGTAACACCATCCAACTTGTCTTCTATTTTGAAATTGGACACCCTTAGTACATGAGGAAATCACAAAATCAAGATAGCATAAGGTTCAATGTCTAGGAAAATGTCAATAAACCCTAAAATTTCAACTTTGACGGAAGGTCAAACTAAGAAGTGTAGTTGGTGTTCTAGGGCAAGGCGATTTTCTCTATGAATTTTGTTTCCTCAACTAAGCCCAATTATTGGCCCTTGACCAAGTTTTGAGGATTCTTGGTCATATTTGACTTGATTTTTGGACTTCTACAGGATATCGAAGGTAGAGCACAAGACGAAGCCGAGATCGCAGGATCTCAGCCCCTTTTTGGGATTTTAGATTATGTAATGTTTATGGGGATGTCAACCCATGGGTTTACCCATGCTTAGGCCTATTTTGTAATGTATAAATAAAAGGCTAGGCAATGTAAGAGAGGACAGTTGCAAAGAGTTGCAAGTTGGCTAAGTGCTAGAGTTGGATCTGTGTGATCAAGAGTTGTAAGTTCTTTGGTGCATACTCTGTGAGACTTGCAAAGCTAAGTGAAAGTCACTATAAGAGACTTTGGAAGGCTACGTAATTAGATCTACTCGGGGAAGGAGAATCTAGCCAGCTACGCAGATCTCTTGTCCTCTACGGAGTAGGGATTTTGAGGCTCTGTGCATGTAACCGATTAAAGAAGATAATAAAAAATACAAAGAGTTGGTGGACATAGACCGAGGGTTGGGGTGAACCCTGGGTCTGCCCCTGTGCCAACACTAATGAATTCTCAGCGAGATTCACAAAGAAAGTTGTTGCAACTGCAATAGTGGGTTTTAGGTGAAATTTCAATTTTCACCAAGATGCAATCTGAGATGACTAGGGGGTGCATTAGGCTAGGGAGAGATGATATATGGAAAAATTAAACTCAGCTTCCTCCTATAAGTTTTTGAACAAGCTTGACAAATTCAGGTCCATGTAGCGGCAAATTGGAACGACAAATAGGAACTGTGCAGTGACAATATTTCAACTAGCTCTGAAACCATGTTGGTGTTTTATATGATTCTCAGATCTAATAGTTATTGTATTATGATTAGTAATAAGATTCACTTTCATACATCAATTATCATAGAATAACTATACATTGAAAATATCAACTATAACAATGCAGTGGAAATAACGAGTTCTAGAAGTATTAACCATGCATAGCAGACACAAGAACACAAGAGTTTATCCTAGGAAACCCAACCTTGGGAGAAAACCCAACAACTTTTGATCTGGATTTAGGAGCGGAACGAATTGATTAATAGGCTGAATACAATAAAAACAGAGATATGAATAACAACACATATATCGAATGAACAATATCTTCTATTGAATAAATGAAATAAGATGAAAATGTAGAACTGCAGAAGTGAAACACTTGCTCGAATGGTGGTAGTTATATCTGAGAAGAGATGTGGCTATTATGCGTATTTGTATAATAAGAATGATTACATTGAGGCCCCAGAGGCCTTTTTGATGTTACTCATGAATTCCAAAACCCTAGATATCCAAAAACCTAACCCTATGAGGTGAAATGCCAAAATTCATGTGGGCCCCTATGGGTAAGTTGGTACCTCAACTTCTTGGGGTCGTAACTTTTACATACGACCTTTGTTTTAGGCATGTGATAGCCTGTTGGAAAGGTATTTGAGAGAAATACACATTAAGCCATCAAAATTTGACTCTGTCTATAATTTGATTGTGGCGAGCCAAAAAAACATTGTTTAGGTCTCCAAAACAACCTTGGAAGTATAGAAGGATGTGATGACATGAAGACATACAAAATAAGCTAGTTGGATTAGGTGAGAGGCCACCAGTATCCACCTAGAATATGTGTAGGGCCTCAGACAACCACATAAGTGTAGAACCCATAATTACAAAGAAGTACAGAAGAACGTGTTGAACTAAAAACAGACAAGAGGATCCATTTGGAATAGGTGGGTGGCCACCAATATCCACCTAGATCAATCCTTCCCCCTTAGGAATAAATGGTCTCCATTGCATTGATTTCCCCCATCAAGTGATGAAACTTCTGCTGGATTTGGCCCCGGGTGAGTCACTTGCCTTGGTGTAGGAGCTGCCCTACCTTGACAACCCGATAAAGCTTGATTCTCTACTAGCGAGTGCCCTTGATTTGTGTGTCCACTACTTGATCCATGGATGCTTGTTCCATGTAGTCAGGGTTGAGATATTTTGGTGTCAACTATTCTGTGATCTCTGAGGTGTCCAATAATGGTGGAAAATATGGCCAAAGGAGGTCCACATTGAACACTGAGTGCATGCCAAGGAAGGGTGGAGTGTTGAGCTCAAAAGCATTGCTATCCAGAACCTTGGTGATAGTGTAAGGACCATAGCGAAGTGGGAAGAGCTTACAATGGGGCCCTGTGAGATTCTCCTTCTACAAATGTAACGATAATTTGTCTCCAACCTGAAACTAGTGTGGTACCCTATGTTGATCATGGCATCGGTTGTACTTAGCATTGGATTTCTGCAAAATCTCCTGGACCTATTGGCGGATATGTTGAATCTGCTCAATGAATCTGGTTGCTTTGTCATTCTTAGACTGAACATGGGACAAGTCTGTCTATTTGGTGGAAATAGGTAGTGCAACATCAATGGGACCCAAGGGTTGGAATCCTAGCCCCACCTGAAATGAGCTATGGCTAGTGGAGCTATGAAGAGCCTTGTTGTAACTGTGTTGAACATAGGGGAGATTCTCATCCCATGTACGTGGATTCTTAGATTTGTATATGCGCAGGATGTGCATAATCATCCGATTGATGAAATTTTTTTGGTCATCTGTTTGGGGGTGAAAAATAGTGGATTTAGTGAGCTTGGTGTCCAAAAGTGACCAAAGACTCGACCAAAATGTGTTGAGGAACCTTCTATCTTGGTTGAAGATGATGGTCTATGGTATCCCAAATAGACCCACACTTGTTTGAAGAAGTTCTTGGTAGTATATGTCATTGTGGTATTCTTCTTGCAGGCTATGAGGATGGCCATCTTCGAAAACCAATCAATGACCACAAATATGCAAGCATTGCCTTGCTTGGTGGACATAAGGCCATACATGTAATCCATTGAGATGGATTCCCAAGGATTCTCAGGAGTAGGAAGAGGGGTGTATAAGCCTTTCTTATTGATGGCTAGCTTGGAAATGGAATAAGCAATGCGAGATATGATATACTTGCTGATGTCCTATCGAAGTTTTGGCCAATAAAAATGTTTCTGAAGAACAACCACAGTTTTATCCATGCCAAAATGTCTTGCAATCTGACTGTAGTGGGATTCCCAAATCATCTTTACATGCTCGATTGTTGGAACATATAGATGGTTGAGATGGCATAATAGTCCGTCCTAAATGTGAAAATCAGTGACCGTCATGCCTATACCCAATCGATTATAGGTGGTGGTGAAGTCTGGATCTTGCTGGTAAAGTTGGGGCCACCTAGATGTCTCATGTCCACAAGAATGGAGCACAATACCGAGTGTAGCCACGGGAGGTCGACTAAGGTAGTCAATGACACAATTGAGATCAAACTTCTATAGGTAGGTAGACCACTTCTGATCCAAAAAGGATCCAGAGAACATTAAGACAATTCAAAATGCACAAATGAAACTTAGAATGCTCATAATAGCTTTAGCAGGCAAAGAAAGGGAAAATATTCAAAGTTCCAAAAACTCATTGAAAAGGGCATAATCATGAAGAGCACGTCGCAATATTTTTAATGGTGCAAATGGCTCATCAAACGGAGTTACGGATCAAAAGTTATAAGCAGTCAAAGTTTAGCCAAACTTGGTCAAACAGGCAAAAGTTAAAGTAACACGTGGCACCACTGCAAGGGTGACACATGACACAACTAGTTGGAAAGATGATGTGGCATGGTAGACACATGGACATGTACACTGATGTCACATGTCAACTTCATTGCAAATCATGATGTGACAAGTGGTAGTTTTTGTGGACCAATTATATGGTGCCACGTGGCTCAGTCATGGATTGCCACGTGGAACCCCTCCAATGGAGGATGTATGAAAAATTTTATTAGACTCCCCAAGAGTTGAACTCATAAACTCCAAACAGCCCGAAGGCCCTACACATATACACCAACCATTACACGATGCAACATTTCTTGTTTGACTTATGATTTAGTTATTATTTAAATGTAAGGTCTGTAGTAATGTGCCAAAAGGAGGGGCTAAGCCTTCGACCTAGCCCCTATTCACGTGTTTTGAACCATGTGAACACACCAAGAAATAACACATGCCACCCAACTATCCTCCAAGATTCACGTGCTCCATAATTATATGCCACAAGTTTATGCCACGGGTTAGACTTTGGATAAGTAGGTTTTACAACAAACCACACGCATTAAAAAATATGCCCTACACCCTATTTTAATGGGGTTTGTTTTTAATATTTGTTTTATATATGACATATTTAAACAATGTCTCAAACAAACCATGCCATATTATTAGAACAAATTGCCTAGATGTTAAACAACCTTATCCAAGTGGATTTTTAAAAAGGGGTTGTAACTAATTATTTTGTTATGTAAAGATGCCGCTTTTGGGTTATAAAAAGGGGGTTCATCTCTCATGTAAGGGAGTTCTCATAACAAGTTGAGAAGAACACTTGGTGATCAATTCTTTTGTATATATCTTTATGCTCATTTGTATTAGGAGGAGAACCAAGGGCGTTTACGTACAGAAGAGGTATGAATTTCGAGACAGAGGCGTGAAATTCAAGGTGATATTTTTCTTGGGTTCGAGAGTCTCTGACTCAGATTGAGGCATGGAGACAGTCATTTTTAGGTAAAATGACGCCACAAATGCAATGGTGGTGTTAGTTTTCTGATCTAATCAAAGCTTTTGTGGCTTGAATCTAGAATGAGGTATATTTATGTGTTTTTCCCAATTCTTTTGTGGAGTTAATAAAAAGACCTACCCATTTGAGAGCAAGACCCAGAGACATAGTCCACCAGGGACAAACTTCGTTATCAAGTTATTTGTTTTCATATTGCATGATTATGTCTCTTTCCTTCTGAGATTTTCCTTCTTTATGGTGTACTTTTGTTTATGCTCATTTAATATAGTTCAATGATAAGTCACCTGACAAAAAGATCCCAGATCAACTTTTGATGGAAATCATTTTGCAATTTCCCTTGTGTCTGTATGAACTGTAGAGGCTTGTGATTAGTGTGATTGATCGTATCCTTTCCCATAATGTAATGTTTCCATTGATGACATACTTGTACAATGGAATACATTTCCTTGTCGTAGGTGGGGTATTTCCAAACAATATCTAAGAGTGTATCACTATGGTATGCCACCGAATGATAGTGTTGAGTGAGAATTGTGCCTACAACATATTCAGATGCATTAGTCTCAATCTGAAATGGTTGTTGCATATCGAGAAAGGAGAGTATTGGAACTGAGTACAAGAAATGCTTCAGATCATCAAATGCTCATTGTTGTTCCTTCCCCCACATGAACATTTCCCTGCCACTGCCCTTGGTCACCTTTCTAAGGGTCCATGAAATATGGGAGAATCCAAACATGAATCGTTGGTAGAAGTTGGCTAGTACGAAAAATATATGAACCTCGGTTAGTGTGGTCGAGGCTGGACAGTCATGGATGACTTGGATCTTAGTTGGATCAACATGTACCCCATGCTCATCAACAATGTAGCCCAATTATTAGACCCTATTCATGCCAAAAGAGAAATTTTCCAAGTTGGCATATAGCTTGTGCCATCCCAGAGGGCTCAAAACATGTTGAATATGTTGCATGTGCTCCTCCCAAGTTCTCTTGAAGATGAGTATGTCATCCAAATATACCATCAGAAAAGAGTTGGTGAAGGGTCTCAATACATCATCCATTAACCTCATGAAAGTGGTTGGTACATTTGTTAAGCCAAAGGGCATGATCAACCATTCGAGGAGACCTTATTTAGATTTGAAGGTTTTATTCCATACATCAGTTGGTTCAATGGGAACCTAGTGGTATCTAGAATTTAGGTCAATCTTGTTGAAGCACTTTTCCCCATTGATTTGGTCAAGAAGGTCATCAATCCTAGGAATTGAGTATCAGTTCCTGAATGTGATGTTTTTTAAGGCTATGTAATCAATGCAAAGTTGCCAAGTCACATCCTTCTTTTGCACCAATACAATCAAGCTTCCTCAAGGGGAGGACTTGGGTCGAATGTGTGCCTTTTGAAGAAGCTCTTGGATATGACACCTTATTTCATCATTTTCCATCAACGAGCGTCGATAGAATGTTCCATTAGGTAGAGGTGCACCGAGGGTTAGATCAATTGGATACTTGACTTGGCAATGTGTTGGTACCCCGGTGGGTGAGGAAAAGATGTCTCTATATTCTTCCACGATCCTGTCCACTTGCTTCTACTACAAAGAAAGTTTGTGTGTAGAGGCCATGGATGTGGTGGTGACCTTCTGCTTACTGTGAGCATAGATCATAAAGAAGACAAACTTCCTGGTCTATGAAAACAACTCACTTCATTTCTTAGCAAAGATTAAAGAAATAATGGTAGGCGACGCTACCTATGGTATCTTATATAATTGTCTACCCAAAGTAATAATAACACTGCTGGGTATAGAATTATACATAGCATGACGCTTCCACAAATATGATTGTACTAAAAGAACATCATGAACTTCAAGGGGAGAAATATCACACAATACCTCATCTTTGAAAGGCTTGATGTCGTAGGGCAGACGACATTGTTGGTTGGCATGGAGATCTCTTCCTTGGCGAAGTCAGCCGATGGTGTAGGGTTGTAGGTGTGGTTTTGTTGGCACATCTAGCCACTTGATGACCTTTGTTGAGATCAGGTTCTTCTGACTGCCATTATTTAAAACGAAATGAAGCAGAGCCCCCTTTACCCACATATTTGAGTGAAAGAGGCATTCCCCTTCCTTTGGTTCTTCTGGTTCGCTTGGCTGGACTTTGGTGGTATTGATAGTGGAATTGGGTTCAACATCGATGATCCACTTCCCTCCTTCTATATTTGATTCAGAATCAAAATCGATATCTGACTCGGAAGCCTTCAACTCGACCATGAGTGACTTCTTGGAGCAACATTATTCATTGTTGTGACAAAGGATTTTATGGTATTCACACCATTTTCCCATGTCCTTCTTCATCTTCTCCATTCCCTTCTTGTGTTGCAGCTTGAACTAGTTGTCCTGAGAGTGTCCATCTTTGCTCAGTCCCTTGTTTTGTGGTTTGGGGCCACCTTTTCCCTACTTCAGCTATGAGGAGTTTGTAGATACAAACTCTCACCTCTTCTACTTAAATTTATGCTTGATCTTGACAATGTATCTATAAGCCATGCCCAATGAGGTTATGTAAAGAAACTCCATTTATGTTTGAATGTATCTATGCAAACAACTACTTTATTTGAGCACCATATGTCATTCAAAGTATTTGATACCCAATTTGTTACACAAGGTATGGAAAATATTGGTGAAATCTGGTACTATCTGGTCCCTTTCTTGATGCAGAGTCGTCCATCTAGTGTACTAGTCCTCGTAGCTTCCAACATGGTAGTATTTTTCTTTAATGGCGTTCGGGAAGGAATCCCATGTAGGGGAGAGAAAAAATATTTTATATTCCTCTATGACCCTTTTGTCAAAGTAAGTATCTCACCAGTCCTTAACATGGGGAATGACCTTGAGGAGTTAAAAAGTAATATTTTCCCTATAGGAAAAATTGTGGACCAAAAAATAATCTTTGAAAAGATTCAACCATTTATCTACAACATCCACATATATCAGTCCTTCAAATAATGGTATATCAAAATTTACCTGTACCTTGAAGGGGGTTGCATGACCACTTAATGAAGATGCTTCTATTGTGGGAAACCATCGAAGGATCTATGCAAAGTTGTCCATCATTTCATTCATTTGTCATGTGAGGGCTTCCTCAAGCAACATTTTAATAGGATCTCCTGCTCCATCATCTTTCTTCCCCCCCCATGGGTTTTTGTTGGGCTTGACGCAGATGATCTTGGAACTGCTTGATTGGTTTGAGTCCCGACGTCTTGTACCCAGACCTTTTTTGGGACATGCATGAAGAAAAATAAATGAAGAACATACCTCTCTGATGCCACTGGTCCAGATTTAGGAGCGGAACAAATTTATGAACATACTGAATACAATAAACACATATATATGAATAAAAACACAGATATCCATTGAACAATATCTTCTATTGAATAAATCAAATAGGATGAAACAGTAAAACCGCAGAACTGAAACACTTGCTTGAATGGTAGTAGCTATCTCTAAGAAGAGATGTGGCTGCTACGTGCATCCATCTGAGAAGAATGATTACACTGAGGATCCAGAGGTATTTTTGATAATATCATATATTCCCAAACCCTAGACATCCAAAACCCTAACCATAGGAGGTGAAACTCCAAAAGTCATGTAGGCCCCTATGGGTAAGTTGGTACCTCAATTTCCTGGGGTCATAACATTTGCATACAACCTCCATTTTAGGTGCGTGATAACCCATTTGAAAGGTATTTCAGAGAAATACACATTACATCGTCAAACTCTGACTTTGTCTATAGCTTGACTGTGGCGAGCCAAAAAAACATTTTTTAGGGCTCCAAAACGACCCTAGAAGTACAACAAGATTTCCTGACATGAAAACATACAAAATAATCCAGTTAGATTAGGTGAGAGGCCACCAATATCCACTTGGAAGATGTGTAGGGCCTCAGACAACCCCAAAAGTGTAGAACCCATAATTACAAATAAGTACAGAAGAACGTGTTGAACTAAAAATGGACAAGAGGAGCTAGTTGGAATAGGTGGGTGGCCACCAATATCCACCTAGATCAACCTTTCTCTAGAAGAATTCAGTCCAAGATATTACCAATACAACACCATCAATAGCCAAAATACCATACAGAGAATATCCTCCCCAAGAATAGAATCACCAAGACCTAGCTCCTTAATAATATGAACAAAGAATAACCAAGAAAGAGCTTCTCCAAGTGTGGCACACTCTCCAAGATAACGGTCAGTAAACAAGAAATAGTGAAATTGCCAAAAATGCAGCTGCAACAACATTGTGCGTAGTGCAGAAGGATTTGTTTGAATATCCAAATGAAATGACCCAGTCCTGTATTTATACCAATATGGGCACTAGTATGGGGCCGACTTCTTATTTATGGGTCTTCAATTAATTTATTATTTTCCTATGGGGTCGACTTCTCGTCTTGGGTCTTCAACTTCTTCCTGGGGATTTTGTAATGTCATATATGGGTATTCTTGTACATTCTTGTGGAGAGTGACTTCCCATAGTTAAAAATATCCAACACCCATCACATGAAAAAAAGAGAGGATATTCTATCTTATGTAACTACATGCATGGGGCCTCTTATCCTCATGGAGGATGACTCTCCAGTCGAGGTCACCGAAAAAGGGAGAGTGGAACAAGATCATGGAAGCGTTCAGAATGTATTGTATGCTTCTCAACTTTCCTTGAGTATTATCTGATTGTATCAGAGTACACACTCATGCTCAAGAAAAAAGGTTGAGTTCACATCAAACTCCATGTCCATATTTGACATCCAAGACAAATCCAAAATTGTTGTCAGGGAGGTAAATCATAGATATCGATTATACATTTTTTCTAAGTTTATTGAACCTGATTCCTATGTACTACCTAAACATGTTGGTTACAATAGTATATTATGGAACAATAGGTTTGGTCACCTAAAATTTAGGTACATGTAACAACTTAGCAAGAAGGGGATGGTCATTGAGTTACCTGATATCCACTTTTTCGAAGGGTTTTGTGAAGGATGTGTCCTTTTAGAGCATCCTCAAGAGAAGTTTGAGAAAGGGAAGGCTTGCAAGGCTTCCTCTCCATTGGATATGATTCATAGTAATATCATGGGTCCATTCCCACATTCATCCATCAGTAAGGCAAGGTATGTTATTACATTATACTTGG
>JZKD02S1776757.1:270222-317056 GCA_000966675.3 Picea glauca
CCACTCAATTTCTTTGTCTTCTCTCCACATTCCTCCATTTTCCACCCTCTAATTATCTCTCTCTCCATCCCTCCCTCTGTAATGTTCCCGATCCCTAACCAAGGGACATTATGGAATGAATTAAACATAATTTTTTTTTCTAACTAATTAATTGTTTTACTGTCAGTTGATTTCCTATATATTATAACTGTGGAAATAAAACATATTTAGGTATTGTCTACAAATATAAAATATAAGCATTTGCAACATGCTAATAATCAACATGAAATGTATCTAAAAAACTCATTGCAACAACATATAAATCATTCCCATTTACACAGAGTTCATGCACATCAATTAAACACATAGTTTAACACAACAACAAGATAAAACACTTATCTTTTGAAAACAATTGTGCAAACAACTTCTTGGGACGGACATTCCACCCAAACATAGACTAACAGTTCCAAATCTCAACATCTAGTCACCCATGAGATGAGGCGAGCAATCCACAAAAGAGGGTGGTCTCTCACATTCCACTCACAATTCATAAAACTCTCAACCCAAATGATATTCTCCTTCAACTATCCCAGTTTTCCACCAGATCTCTTCCTCTTGAGTTTTGCAACCCAAATAATGCACCCCTTCACTGATCTCAATCCCTCGAGAATTCCATTCATTTATTAGGGTCTCTCTAGCACATGCAACTAGGAATCTCTTAGCTGGGAACTCAAGGGAAAATGTTGCTAGGAAAACTATAAGCAAACCAACAATAAACACTTATTGTTTTAGTGCAACTCACACCAGAGTTCACTTTTCAGGATTGACAACCTGGCTCTTCATCTTTTCAACTCTGATTCGCTCCAATTACACTCTATCTTTCTCTAGGATTCACCCTTCATCGCTGCATCAACTTCAAGCTATGTTTCTTTCTCTCTCCTTGCTTCCCATGCACAAACATGACTAACTAAAAACTATTGTCCCAGCCCATGCAAATTTCCTCTCTTTGGATTTCCTTTCTTCACTGACACTCTTACCCAAGCTAATTTTACTCAACCCCCATGTGCCCAATAACTTTGGGATGTGACCACTCACACCCACCCTCTTACATGTATTCATTTATTGGCTTTGGGAACACTCAATCAGAAATGGGAAGGTTCATATACAAATAACAAATTTAGGAAAAATGGGTTGAATTAATATACATGGGTATTTCCTCCTTGTACCCATATTGGCCATTATCCTAGACACTCCCCTCTCTTGTGGATTAATTCAACCCCCATCTCTTGTCCATGTCCCCCTTAGTAGTTGGCATCACATTTTATTATTAAAACATTGAAATACAATTCACATATTACATCGCTTTGGCATTAGCCACACATGATATCTACATAAACATTAATTATACTGGGGATTATAGTGGGGATGTTACATTCCCCCTACCCTACAATTGTGCATTTTCCTCAGTGCTCTCTCTCTCTCTCTCTCTCTCCCTATATATATATATGCAAATTTAAATCACAATACTTAGAAATAAAATTTTGCAATTTGACAACTCTAGCAACAACTCCAACCAAAATCTCATGTTCCTTTCAATTTGATGACCCAAGGGATGTGATATTTGTTTATCAAGGAAAACCCAAGGAATGAGCCATTATTTTATCAAGGTCCCCAACGTAGTTGGCTAGGACTCTGAGATGTGGCTCCATAACTCTAGCTGTTAAAAATGGAGTCTTGCATTTTGTTTTCTACAAAAATGTTAAAAAATTGTGGGTATTCTTCCTGCATGTTTTCTTCATTCTCTCATGTAGCATCTTCAGGACTGTAGCAGGTCCGTTGAACCTTTACCAACCCTATGAATTTGTTCCTGAGCACTTTGGCTTTCTGGTCTAGGATGCGTATTGGTTCCACCCAGAAATCCTCTTCATTCTCCACCTAGATCACATTCCAATCAATTATGTGGTTAGGATCATGCATATATTCATTTAACAATGACACATGAAATACATTATGCACTCTCATGGATGCGGGAAAATCTAACATGTATGCAATTGTCCCTATCTTTTCTAATATTTCAAAAGGCCCATAATATCTCACTGCCAACTTCTGGAAACTTCCTGATCTTAGGGAACTTCTCTTTTCCTTCACTTTCAAAAACACATATTCTACTACTTTAAAATCTCTAAAAACTATGTTCCTACTAGCATAACGTTTCTTCCTATCCTAGGCAACCTTTAAATTTTTATTTATCTTTACCATATGCTCTTCCAATTCCTTTAACAATTATGGCCCAACAACTACTCTGTCTATTGTATTATCCCAACTCACTGGAGTGTTACATTTTATTCCATACAATGCTTCAAACAGACTCATTTTCAATGAGGCTTGATACCCATTATTGTAGGAAAATTCAAGTAAATGACTATAATATTCCAACTTTGATGGTTGATCCATCACATACATTCTAAGCATGTCCTCAATTATCTTGATGGTCCTTTGTGTTTTCCCATCTGACTCTAGATGATATGTTGTACTAAGATTTAAATTTGTTCCAAAGCCCTTGAACAAACCCTTCCAAAAATTCGAAGTAAATTTTGAATCTCTGTCTAAAACTATTTCTTTAGGTACCCCATGTAGCCTAGCAATTTCTTTCATGTAGATATTTGCAATATTTGTTTCCTTGTGTGTAGTATTTACTAGAATAAAATTCTTTACTTTAGTCAATTTATCCACCACCACCATGATGGAATCATGTTGCTTCACTGTTTTGGTAATCTTAGTGATAAAATCAACTGTAACTACTTCCCACTTCCATTTCAGAATGGGAAATGGCTGTAGCAAACCTGTTGGGTGTCTATGTTTTGTATTTACTTTTTGGCATTCTAGGCATCTTCCTATGAAATTATCCACTTCATTCTTAATTCTGATCCAAAAGTATTGGCTTCTTACTGCTGCAATTGTCTTCTGATATCCTGGGCGTCCAACATATGGTACATTATGCATCTCCTTCAACACTGCATTTTTTAGCTCACTAAAATTCAACACATACACCTTAACTTTTTACATGAGAATGCCATCTTCTTTTAACACATAATAATTAAATTTCTATTGAAAATTACCTTGCTTTAATGTCTCTTTTATTTTTAAATAATTTTGATCCGAATTTTCTTTTGTAGCATTTTTTTCTTTCATATCTGTCCTGTACATGTTGATGGCTACAATATGCACTTCATGAGCTCTCATGCTCAGTGCATCAACCACTTGATTTTCCTTTTTATTTATATGTTTAATTTTGAAGTCATATTCACTAAGAAATTCCAACCATCTTGTTTTCCTAGCATTTAGTGTTGGTTGTCCAAACAAATGCTTTAGACAACAATGGTTTTTCCTTAGCTCGAATTTCTTACCCATATGGTAATGCCTCCACATTTTCATTTCATGTACAATTGTTGCTAACTCCAAGTCACATGTAGCATAATTCCTCTTATGCTCTTTTAATTTTCTAGACTTATAGCGTACAGTTGTAGGAATTATGAGCAACAGAGAAATAAATAATAAAACACAAAAATCATCATAAGAACACAAATATACACACAAAACACACATATTCATTAATGTACAAAATAATGACACGTCTCTCTTACAAACAATACATTCGTGAGGCCTCATAATATAGCATTGAGGTTCTCATAACGAGATGTCCAATATAGCATAACAATCTCCATAATATCTCCAAGAATATCTCCATCTCAAACTTCACTCATTGTCATCATATTTGATCATACGTAGACTTCTAGAATAATTCTATTTACATTATATAATTATCACAAGTATGAATTATTCCTTCATACTCCCCCTTCATGAATACTTGTGATTCAAACAGGATCTCTGAGTTGTCTTCATTTGTGTCTTTTGTATTCTGCATCACCTTTAGTCTTATGCATCCTCTCTGCATCATCTTCATTCTTCTTCATCTACATTTGTTTCTTCATTTGGCATTGTCTTCCTGAGCTATATTTGATTCAATCATTTGAATTGCAACATATTCACATCAATTATTTCTAGCTTACCCTTGATCTTCCTATGGGTTTTCTACGACTTACCCTCAACCAATACAACATATCATGGGTTTTCTCGGCTTACCTGTAACCATTACAAACTCAAACTAGTTTTTTATTGTCACAAACCATTCATTACATCAAGTGGTTTCAGCTAACCACAAACTTACATCTGACATTACAAAGTGGTTTTTGAGTTACCATGAACCAATGAAATGACTCAAATCAATGACTTAATAAATTGACAACTCTTTCTTAAACATTTACAACTGACTTTAATGACAACTAACCTTTGGGGAAACAACTAACTCATGAAATTTGTATGGGAGATATTGTCGTACATTTGAACACTTCAACTTGTAAAATCCTTTCAACATGAACATAACATTTTTCCATTCAAGGACATCTATCCATCCACATTGTACTTGTATATGAGACTTTGAAATTTCTTTGTTCCAACACTTTTGATGATCATGATTTTTAATACAACAAATACTGCATGGATATAAATTCCAACATTTTTCTTTGGCATGTCCTGTTATTCCACACCGACTGCAACATTATTTCTTCTTCTGCTCATGATTTTTTACTTGATTGGATGCTGTGGTTGTTGCACTAGGTTCATTTCTTTTGCTGCTACTTGTAGATGATTCATTTGTTGTCGATGATTTTGATTTCACAAATTTGATGTCTCCATATCTTGTGTTTCCTTTATAACCAAGTACTTCATTTCTTGGTCTTACATATACTTGTATGGGCTTCTAAATACCTTGAGAATTATTCTCTAAACCTTTACCATCATAACCCATTTTATTCAAAAGTTTTGAACCTATTCCTTTAGTGTGTTTTTGAAAGCATCCTATTTGATCATCATGGTCATATTTTGAAGCATCATCATTTTGTGTCTTAGAACAAGAGAGAGACATATGTGCATTGATTCTATTATTATCAACCAAATCACAAAAACTAGCAATCAGGTCACTCATATCACAAACTGGATCATTCTTTTGAAGTAGATCACATGTATCACACATTGCATCAATATTTACTTTTTCTTGTTGTAGTTGTTTAACTTCATTTGTGAGTTCTAACAACACATTCTCCTTTGCCAACAATTCTTGATGCAATGATTCAATCAATTTTTCCTTTTGATATTCAATTTTGAAAACATCATCCATAAATTTATCTAATGATGTCAATTTTTCTTCTAATGTGTCAATGTATTGTGTAGCAGAACAAACAAATTCATAATAGAGTTCATTGTCTTGTTCCCTACATTCTGCAACGTTTCCAATTATTATTGATTTTGTTTTTGTAATCTATCTATTTCTTGCAAAGAATATTCAAGCTATTGTTGTAATAATTCAATTTCTTATTTAGTTGTTTAAATTATTTTTCCTCATTTTCCCATTGTGGATTGTGGAATCACGCTCGCTTGTTGAAGAATAAAAACAATAACCAGGGTGTCGGATACAACCGATCATGCACCCTTCTCTTCAAATACAATGATTATGAGGGTGTCGATGTAACACCTTAGGTTTCAGACCCACATTTTAAATAATGTATTGTTACAATGCTGAGAGGCACGAGTGCCCAAATAATTATTAAAAGGCCAACATGCCCAAGACATGTAATGTTTTTTTTTTTATCATTATTAATAATAACTACATTGTTGGCTTCTAGATAGACAAGGACTAGAGTTATAGGGGGCTATGATTCCACAAGAGAGGGGGCTTGAGGGGAAAAATGTTTATTTCCTATTTTAATTACCCTTTTGTCTAAAGGAGGGGATCAATTATGTGAGATTCTTGGGGAATTCCAAGAGGTTCTTGATTCCCCATGAAAATACTTAAACCCATCCCTGGTCTGATTGTGGGGTTGTTCGTTCACTTGTCTGCTCCTTCACTTCTGCATTCATACCATTCTTTCCCTCATGCAGTTTCATGTAATCACTTACCCATCTATTGATCCATCTTCACCTGCATCTTGGCTTGGTAAAGGGAAAGGAACTGCTAAATATTAGCCATGGGATACTTGGTTGTAGTGGTCACTAGTACAATCCAGTCATGAATTGGGGCCTACATATCTGAGATGCATTGGTCCATGCCTTGTTTTTCTCACAGCTACAAGTCCTGAGAGTTCTAGCATTCAGATTTTGGACTAGCTGTGTTGGAGCCCTGGAAGGAGAAGAACTTCTTGAGGGACTGCGTGGCAGAGAAGGGTGGAGGTCCATTCTTTTGGGTGGTACAGGATAGGTAGAAGAGAGATGGGTACTTGGATTGTTGTGGGTGTTGGGAAACCTGTGAGAGATGGAGAGATGACTGGTTTGGGAACCCAAGTACACTTTGGAACCATCCAATGGATTTATAGCCTTGGCTCGGGGGTGACACTATTGTTGAGATTTGGAGCAGTGGTGTCTACAGTTGGGTGGAACATCCTTGGTTAGCAACCAATCGATGTCACCTTTTTATAAAGATAAGTGCTCTTTGTTGTGATATTATTATCTATGTATGAATGTATTCTGTTGTGTATTTTAATTATCATTTAACTAAATCTTAGATTATGCATGCTTGTTGGATATTGTTGTGCATATCGTTAAATATTTTATCTTATGCATCCTTATTAAATAAAGAAGGTATCGGTAAGAGTGCATAGTCCAAGGGTGGGATTGAAGGTAGCATGCCCCAACCTGTGGGTTGTTGGGGATGTTACAGATTGGTATTAGAACTTATGATTGAAACACTAGGCCGGTATGGGTTGGGTCTATTGGTCAAAGTCTCGTGGTCGAGATCGAACTCTGACCGCGAAGTTGAAAATCTTAGCAGGAATGGCATTGTAGAATATACGGAGGAGTTACATCATCAGAGATCCATTGTAATGTGTTCGAAGGATTGTGACCATCCCCTTTCGAATTCGGGAGCGATCACCACTGTGGGATAAAGAGAGATTCTGAATTGTTGGATCGGAAGACATGTGAACAAGGGTTGTCCGATGAAAAGGAAGCAAGGGTTAAGGTCACAATCATCAGATCCCATTGGAGAGAGAGATCAACGGACATAAGGCATTGCAGGGAACCAAGTTGCACAGAAGATAATTCCTCAAGGAGGTCTCACAATCCAAACAATAGTTTCACTAAGGGGTTACGTGTCAGCATCAAGAGAATTGTGGGGTGAAAAGCGGGTTACTCCAAATGATCGATGCGTGCCCCCGTAATTTGAAAGGCATGCAGTGATGTGGCATGTTAATACTTGAGTGATGAACCTACAAAGAGCATAAGTAGTCGGGGACCATCGATCTGTAGGAGGACACGTGTCAATCGATCATTTTCTCTAGGTGAAAGCACTCCGGGAAAAGGCAAGTGAGGAGAAGTTGAGAATTGAGATTTTCGGACCCTGGAGATCCAAAGTGAATCAAATTCATCCAATCCATGAGGACATGTGACAGAAATATGCGCACTTCAAGGGAAAGAGAAGGTTTAGAGTTGAGTTCTCCAAAGTCCGAAGACCCGAAGAAATTGTAGTCGTCAGTTTGCGGGAGACATGCATCAGTAGATCATGATCCTTGGATAAAAGCATTCTAGGAAAGAGTTAAGGGTTGAGATTCCTGAAGTCCTGAAGTCTAGATTTGTTACGGACCGTTTGATAAGGGAGACACATGATGACAGTTTGGCCGGTTCGGGAAATCAAAGTTCAGGAGAATTGGAAGTGTGCTAGTGTGGAAACTCCCGAAGTCCTGAAGCCTGAAGAGCTGAAGTGGTGGGGCACAATGAAGTCATGAGGAGGTGATGTGGACCCTGGAATTTCCAAAGTGACATGGCTTGCGGATGTCACCGAGGATGATGTGGATACATGGGATGTGCGCCATGTGTTAGTAAGTTTTGAGCATTTGGTGTATTGAAATGTCATCTAGGACGTAACATGTGTCACCCACCTTATTGGACCACGTGTTCACTTACATTATTTCTCTACGTGGTGACGGATTGTGGACTCCAGAGAAATTAGTCTAAGAGTTTTCAGTTGAGAGTTGAAATTCCCGAAGCCCGGAGAGTTAGAGACTCGAAGTAAACGTCGACCATCAGATCGTCCGAAGTAGACATGAACCATCAGATCAGGAGAATAGGTGGCATGAAACTATGGATTTCGGGTAAGGACTATAAGTAAACGTCAATTTTCAGATCGTCCGAAGTAATTCCCCACCATCTGATTCAAAATGAAATGTGGCAAAATCCTGTGTATTTTGAGGGAAGTAAAGTTTGAGAATCGAGAATTTCGAAGTCCGGAATTATGAAATGACCACAACCGTCGATCTGGGAGAGGTAAATCTGAACTGTTGGTTCCCAATAGGTAGATCCTAGTCGCTCATTTAGAAGCACTTTCAAGATCATGAGATCAACAATCACCTTTTATTTCAGGGACAGGAGGTGCTCGGGCTTTACGAAGTTGAGGACGGGCCACAATCGAGACCACGGTTTTGGAAAAAGGACACATGGTGGATCGAGGTGAATTGCGGGATGAAAAATAGTTTTCTTCCAAACCACCTTTGAGTGTGGCTACAATCGCGCATCTGTGTGAGGTCACCACCTAAGGTCACATCTAAGGAGGGGCCAAGAGAAAAGGAGCTAGCGCAAACTCTGATATTTTCACAAGGGCGAAAGACAATGTCACGGGGTCATCAAACCTACGCCAGAAATTTGGAAGGGCATGTGTTTAGATACAAAATGAAACCATCAAGGTTTCAGAGAGCCAATTCGGCTCGGGATTGAGGATCCTTGACCGAGAGGTCGCGCAATCTTAGGAGAGAAGGGGGTTTTCATTAAGAATAAAAAGGAATTGTAGCATTGTCGACAATTTTGTTTATCATATGCATAATTCTAACAAAATGGTCACTTGCACATTTTCCATAATTAAGGGGCTTAATCACATCATCTCAAGATGCGTATTGAGGAAATGGAAGAAGGCG
Source organism: Picea glauca (assembly GCA_000966675.3). Lineage (NCBI taxonomy): Eukaryota > Viridiplantae > Streptophyta > Pinopsida > Pinales > Pinaceae > Picea > Picea glauca. The sequence continues at coordinate 279,219 of JZKD02S1776757.1, forward strand.
AGGGAGCCTCTAGTCATGATAAGGAGGCCGAAGGCCATAACACCAAAGTTGGTAATGCAGAGACAGAGTCCAATGGACGCAAGGGAAAAGGAGAGCAAGAAACATTAATAGAAATGGTAAGAAGCCTGAAGATGGAAGTACAAAGATACAAAGCAGACAACGAGAGACCGATGAGAGAGAAAAGTTAGATAAATGCTTGAGTATTAGAGAACTTAAATTAGTTCCAGAGACAAATGAAGAAGGGATCAAACTCAATACAAGAGGAAGAAGGCAGGTGCCATGATGGCCCATGAAAGAAGGGATGATCCTGGAAGAGCTGTTTATTCCAGAAGTGCTAGTAGAGCTCATGGACACCACTCACCTCCTTACTCAGAAATAAATTTTTATGCATCAGAAGATCCCGTAAGCAGTCCATAGGTGTCTCCTATCAGATAACAAAGAAGGAAACAAGAGGTAGATAGTTTGCAAGGAGAGTTGAGGAAGCTTAGGACACCTTCCTTTGCTGGTGAAAGAGAAAGGAAAGATGATGTCAAAGCATGGTTTCTTGGGCTCAGGAGATACTTTCAATTGCATAACTATTCCTTGAATCTGGAAGCCAAGATTGCCACCTACCATTTACATGGGAAAGTTGCAATGTGGTGGGACCAACTAAAGCAAGTGGAACATGTTAATGAAAGTAAGATCACTTGGAAGAAGTTCAATAAGTACTTCTAGAAGGAGTAGCTCTCAGAGCATTTATATGAAAAGAAAATGCAGGAGTTATTTGAACTCAGGTTGGGAAGCATGACTATGGAAGAGTACGAGAAGAAGTTCTTGGGATTGTTAAAATATGTCAGGTTCATTAGTGATGAGAAAGTGAAAATACAAAGATTTCTAAGTGGACTGTCATCCTTTTATAAGGAAAAGATCAAGTATGATGAACCCAAGACCTTGACTGAGGCCATCAGGAAGGCTAAATACCTGTATGATCAAGGTCGTGGAAGAGAATCCCTGTAGAAATATTGGAAGGAAACAAATAATGAGAATTTATATCAGAGGAGGAAAGGCTTCAAACCTCCCTTCAATAGGAGTGAGCCTAATAGGAATCATCAATATCAGTATGCTAAAGGGGATTCCAAGAAAGAATATTCCTTGGGAAAAAGGGAAACACCACCAATCCAATGTTGGGGATGTAAGAAAGATCACATGTATAAGGATTGCCCACATAGAAAAGAGAGAGTGAAGACTGTGCACAACATCCAAAAGGATACAACAGTCGAAGATATTGGAAGAATCTATGCAGCTTTAGATGATCGACAAGAAGAGTACCAGTCCAATATGATCAAGGTGGAAGGTAAGATCATAAATCATCTTGTTGCTATTTTGATTGATTCAAGAGAAATTCATTGTTACATTGATCCTAAGATAGTGGATAGATTACATTTGGAGAAAAGTAAACTTGGAAAAGAAATTTTGGTTCAGATAGCCACTGGAACCAAAAGATGAATCCATGATATGGTCAGAAGTTGTTCCATAAGTCTTAACGGCGTGAATACTAGTATTGATCTAAATATCATACCATTGGGGTCTTATGATATCCTAATTGGAATGGATTGGTTGGAAAAGAATCATGATGTCCTAGATTGTCATAACAAGACATTTACATGTCTTAATGGAAATGGAAAACAAAGCACTGTGAAAGGAGTTCCAAGACCCATCTCTATAAGGGATATTTCAGCCTTACAGCTGAAAATATGTTTTAGGAAAGGATTTCAATTGTATGTAGCTCATGTGGAAGAGCCAGATAATACAAAGGGGCCAAGCCTTGAAGATTTATTGGTTCTACGAGAATTTGAAGATGTATTCCAAGAAATACCAGGATTTCCACCAAGGAGGGAGATAAATTTATCAATTGATTTAGTGCCAGGAGTTGCCCCTGTGTCAAAAACACCTTACAAAATGAGCACTCTAAAGTTAAAAGAATTACAAATGCAGTTGGAGGAATTGTTGAAGAAATGTACATACGTCCAAGTGTTTCATGTTGGGGAGCACCAGTACTTTTTGTCAAAATAAAAGATGGAACCTTGAGGCTGTGCATTGACTTTCGACAACTGAACAAGTGCACTATAAAGAACAAGTATCCCCTACCCCGAATTGATGACCTCTTCAATCAGATAAGAGGAGCAAACATATTTTCAAAAATTGACTTGAGGGAAGGATACCATTAGGTAAGAGTCAATGAAGAAGACATTCATAAGACAACCTTTAGGACCAGGTATGAGAATATGAATTTGTAGTGGTTCCTTTTGGACTGACCAATGCACTAACTGTCATTATGTTTTTAATGAATGGCATATTCAGAAATTATTTGGATAAGTTTGTCATAGTATTCCTAGATGACATACTTATCTATTCTCAGTCTAAAGAGGAGCATGAACATCACTTAAGACTGGTATTGCAAGTACTAAGATAACATCAGTTGTATGCCAAGTTGAGTAAGTGCTTTTTTTATCAAAAGAAGATCCATTAATTGGGACACATTATTTCATAGCACGACATAGTAGTAGATCTAGAGAAGATTGAAGCCATTAGAGGATGGCCAATACCCAGAAATATGTTAGACGTCAGATCTTTTATGGGATTAGCTAGATACTACAGAAGGTTCATAGTAGGGTTCTCTAAGATTTCTCATCCCATCACTTCTTTGAATGGACACTCAAGTGTGAAAATAATTTTAATCTATTGAAGGAATTACTTACTAGTGCACCTATGTTAAAGATTGTTGATCTACATTAAATTCTTGTGGTATGTATAGACACATGTAAGGAAGGACTTGGCGGATTCCTCACGCAAAATGGACATGTCATTGGATATGAGTTTAGAAATCTTAAGGAACATGAGAGGAACTATACCACCTTCGACTTGGAACTTGCTGCCATTGTTCATGCCTTGAGGATGTGGAGGCATTATCTCATGGGGAAGAAATTCGAATTAAGGACAGACCACATTGACCTGAAGTATCTTTTTTAACAGCCGACCTTGAATTCCAGGCAAATAAGATGGCTGCAATTTTTAAGTGAATATGACTTCGATATCAAGAATATCAAAGGAAAGGAGAATAAAGTTGTCAACACACATAGTAGAAGAGTGCATCTCATGCATGTTACTACTGTCAATATGCATCAATCAGACTTGAAGAGACGAATTTTAGATGGTCTTGTTACATATCAGCATTACCTACAGGTAAAGGAAAACTTACAGCAAGGAGATGTATAACAAAAAATAGAGTATGGGATAAAGGAAGACGTATTACTCATGCATAAAAATAGAATCTATGTTCCTAGTTCCGGAGAATTGACGAATTTGGTACTGAAGGAAATGCACGATGTTCTTTATGTTGGACATCCCGGTTACCAGAAAACAATTACAACAGTAAGAAGCTAGTTCTTTTGGCCGGGAATGAAGAAGGATTTTGTTGATTACATTTCTCTATGTATGGAATGTCAGAAGGTGAAGGCTGAGCATAGGCACCCAGTGGGTTTGCTGCAGCGATTGTCAATCCCGAAGAATAAATGGGAAGTGATCACCATGGATTTCATCACAGGATTACCCAGAATGAATAAGCAACATGATTCAATCATGGTAGTGGTTGAAAAGTTAACAAAGGCTTCTCATTTTGTATCTATGAAGACAACACATACAACGGCTAATATTGCAGAAATTTTCATGAAGGAAATTGTTAGGTTGCATGGGATACCTAGGACAATTTTCTTGAATAGAGATACAAATTTTACCTCCAATTTCTAGAGGGGATTGTTTAAAGTATTTGGTACAAATATAAACTTTATCACATCATATCATCCCCAGATAGATGGGCAAATAGAGAGAGTCAATCAAATAATTGAAGATGAGATGAGAATGTATGTGATGGATAAGCCATCTAAGTGGGAAGATTACTCACACTTGGTTGAGTTTGCATATAATAATGGGTATCAAGATTCATTGAGAATGAGCCCATTTGAAGCCTTGTATGGTATGAAATGCGATACTCTAGTGAGATGGGACAACCCAACGGATATAGTGGTACTTGGGCTGGAGTTGCTCAAGGATATGGAAGAACAGATGATTAAGATCATGCAGAATCTAGAGGCAAATCAGGATAGACAGAAAGTTTATGAAAACAAGAACATGACAACTAGATAATTTAAATTAGGGGAGCATGTACTTTTGAATGTGAAGCCCAGGAAAATCTCTTTGAAATTGGGTAGTTGTACAAAGTTGGCAACCAGATTCTGTGGTTCATTTGAAATATTGGACAAAATAGGGCTAGTTGCATACATCCTTGCATTTCCTTCTTCCATGAATGCGCATAATGTATTTCATGTATCTTTACTAAAGAAATATGTACATGACCCTAACCATGTTATTGATTGGCATTTGATTCAGGTACAGACGGAGGGAGACTTTCAGGTTCAACCAGTATGGGTATTGGATAGAAAGGTCAAAATGCTACAGAATCGAGTTATAGAGCTGATAAAATTTTAGTGGACCTGCTACAGTCCTAAAGATGCTACCTGGGAGCATGAAGATGCCATGCGAGCAGAGTACCCATAGCTTTTTGAATAAATTTGAGATTTTGATCTTTATTTTTTATATGCACTGAGGACAGTGCCAACATAAAGGGGAGGGGATGTAACACCCTGAGTTTCAGACCCCCATTTTAAATAATGTATTATTACAATGTTGAGAGGCCTCACTGCCCAAATAACTATTAAAGGGCCAATATGCCCAAGACATGTAATGTTTTTTTTTATCATTATTAATAATAACTACATCGTTGGCTACTACACGGACAAGGAATAGAGTTATAGGGGGATATGATTCCGTAAGAGAGGGGGATTGAGGGGTTAAATGTTTATTTCCTATTTTAGTTACCCTTTTGTCTAAGGGAGGGGATTAGTTACGTGAGCTTCTTGGGGAAGGACAAGAGGTTCTTGACTCCCCACGAAAATACTTAAACCCATCCCTGGTCTGATTGTGGGGTTGGTCATTGGCTAACCCACTCCTTCACTTATGCATTCATACAATTCTTTCCATCACGCACTTTCATGCACTCACTTACCCATCCATTGATCCATCCTCACCTGCGTCTTATCTTGGTAAAGGAAAATGAACTGTTGAAGATTAGTCACATGATAGTTGGCTATAGTGGTTGCTGATGCAATCCAGCCATGAATTGGGGCCTACATGTCTGAGATGTGTTGGACTGTGCCTTGTTTTGCTCACAACTGCAAGTCCTGAGAGTTCTAGCATCGAGATTCTGGACCAGCTGTGCTAGAGCCCTGGAAGGAGAAGGATTGTCTGAGGGACTGTTACAAAGTCCTCTTCCTCGCACTTCTTCTTTGCAAACTCCACAAACTTCTTCAAACTTTAATATATCATGCCTGCTCCACGTTCAGGGTAGACGCTCACGCTCTTGAGAATGACCTGCGTTACACGATGAAATTTTAGCTTCAAACCACGCCTTCAAATATTCGTCCATTCCAACAAATTTTTACCACGATATTCCCTTAATTGGTCAATTCTTTGATGAAAATGGTTTGTATGTAGAAACGCTTCTCCACAATTCACAGAGGCTCGGCTTCAGTAATATGTAAGTCTTCTTTCTCTGCTCCAAGAGTAATGGAAGAGATACGGTTTGTTCCCGTTTTTGCTCAAATGAAACACAAATGGTGCCATACGATGGTAAGCCACCACTCACAAATAGAAGAATTATAATATTACAATTCGTTGAACTATGGTCGCCTTCTAACCAATGCTTCCTCATGCTCAACAATGCAACAAAAAAACCCTGAGTGCAATTTCCAACACGCTGTCTACGAGCTTCAACACCATATTTTCGCATGGGTTCTCTTTGTCATAATCATGGATACACAGGTCGCCAGACCACATGCCATTCGCCCAGATCTCAAAACTGAACCAGATTTATCAGTAGAGAACTTTATATATCATAACCTTTGTCTAATACCAAATGAAGGAATTATGACACAATGACACACAAAAATCATCATAAGAACGCAAATATACACACAAAACTCACATATTAGTTAATGTACAAAATAATGATACATTTCTCTCACAAACAATACATTCATGAGGCCTCGTAATATAGCATTGAGTTTCTCATAACTAGATGTTCAATATAGCATAACAATCTCCACAACTATCTCCAAAATATCTTCAAGAATATCTCCATCCCTAAATTCATTCATTGTGATGTAGGAGCATCGTCAAAAAAGTCCACGTGGAGGGACAACTCAGTGCCATAGCGTGCCTTTTAATTATTTGGAATCTAAAAGATGACATTTTTTTGTAGATCCATTTTGAATGGATGATTGAAGAAGAGGGAAATGCTCGGTGATCGCGAGAGGTCTAGGAGTTTCACTCTCGGTCTTGAATGTAATGGAGCTTGAGTAGTTGTTAGTTGTTACTTCGATAGGAGAGGTAGTCGGAGGGAACCCTAAGAACCCTCTTGTATATGTAAATGGATAGTATGCCCAAATGAGGCTGTTGGAGGAGAATTGTTATTGAATAGGAGGTAGAATAGTTTTTTTTTAGAGAGCTGAGACTTTGTTACAGTCCATCTTGCACATATTTGCAATCAAACATTCTTCTTAATAGAAAGAAAGCAGTTTTTTTCTGCATATGAACTTTCTGTGTGGTTATGTGTATCTGATGAATGTTATCTGTGTGTGCTTATGTATGCTATAGATGTATGATAGATTTCATCTGCAGTAGGAAGATAGATTTCTCTATCTTTTTTGATTTTGAAATATTATTCTGGGTTCTTAGGATGTGAAAGGAGTGCACAACATAACATTGAAAGTTTTGTATCCAGCGCAATGAGTGTGTATCTAAACTCTGAGAAATCAGAAAGGAACGTTCCAGGAGGGTGCACCAAAACGATAACAACTTGGGGAAACCTCAAGGTTGTTGAATACCTTAGAGGAGAAACTATGCAGAGGAAGCACAGAGAGACAGAGTCACTGAGAACTCTGCCAGGTGGGCATCGAGTAGGTGAAATAGTGCATAAGGAGAACTCTCTGTCGAATTCAAGAAGAAGTGTATTAGAGTAATATACTCATAGAGTTGTTGAACAATCTGTAGAAGAATCTCAGCAAGGTGTGCTTTGAGCGAGAGGTGGCCAGGAGGCCACAAGAACCCTTTGAAGGGAGTAGAAGGGCCGAGACCCTTAAGAGACTGAGTGAATCTGAAAGATCATAAGAGATACCATTAGCAAAAACACCATCGAGATCCAAGCAATCAGGCTGGAAGAGGAACAAGGGACTGAAACCTTAGAACTTGATTAAGAAAAAGCTCAAGAGAAACAATGCAAGGAGTGCACGCAAAAGTGAACTTATTCCAAGATTCACAAGCTCATTGTTAAGTACCTAAACCAGATCTGTAAATATACTTCATAAATAACCAAGAATAAACCATAAACCATTCACTATAACATGAACACAAGAAATAGAGAAAACCCTTGAGGTAGGGTAACACCATATGTTAATCCTTATGGAAGGATAAAAATCCTCAAGAAATCCTTGCTTGTACAATCACAATATTCTTCACTATGTTTCATTACATTGCCTACACTTCTTTATATAGCTCTCCCTATCTCCTAGGAACCTTCTAGAGAGCCTCCTCACATTTATTACATCCAACTACCATAGTGGGTCTCTATTAATATAGTGGACCTAGTCCACCTTACATTGAATGACCACATTCCCATATATTAATTGACTTCCACTAATAACACATAACTACATTCCCATTGGGTACCTCCCTAGGTACCCCATATTACCTCCCTAGGTATACTACACTCAGAAGGAATAGCTCAAGTTTGCATGCAGAGCACAAGTGTGCACCCGAGTCAAAGACAATATTCATTGTCAAAGCTCAGGAGGAAAAGAGAAGATGAGACCCTTTCAACCGGTTTCGCAGGAGAATGTTCAAAAACCAAAAACTTTGAACACTTAGAAATTTTCCCAAGTCTAGGAAGACAAGTAAGCTCAGGAGGAGGAGCGAAAACAACCGTCAGATCAACTATAGGGAGAAATCTGGACCATTAGATCAATGTCCAGGAAAACTAAAGGAGAGTGCGAGGAGGAACATACCCCAACCGTTGAATCTGAGATTAGAGGATCGACAGTCATCCAATCCAGAGGTAATTGTGTGGGCCTTAAATAGTTAGAAAGTGCACAGAAGAACGAACTTGCGAAATCCCAAAGTCTCGAAGTGATTAGGGACCATCCATCATCCAGAGGAACACGTGGCGAAAATCCATTGTTTTCAAGTGAAGGCAATCTGGGAGGAACGAGTGTGTAGGAGTTTGAAACTCCTGAAGCCTGAAGAGTCGAAGAGGATAGTGGCCATTAGATCCAGGGGGAGACACGCATCAAGAGATCATGTATTTCAGGTTGAAGCCTTTCAGGAGGACTCAAATGCCGAGAATCAAAACTACCTAAGACTGAAGTGTCGAAGTCATGCATAGTCGTTGATTGTGAAGGAGGTACGTGTCAACAGATCATGGACTCTAGGTGAAAGCACTCCGAGAGGAATGAGTGCATAGGAGTTTGAAACTCTCGAAGCCCAAATAGCCTAAGTAGTTGGGAGCCATTGATCTGAGGGAGTAGATGCGTTTTTAGATCGTGGACTCCGAATAAATCACTCCGAGAGAAAGAAAGCATGGATAAGTTGATACTTCCAAAGGAGAAGTCTCGAAGAGGACCTGAGTCGTCGATTTGAGAGGAGAAAATGTGTCGATATATTGGGAGATCGAGGAGTGCGTGTGGAAAGAGGACAGAGGTCACTGACTGGTAGTTGACCAAGGTAGAAATAAGACAGATTGTAACTATTGATCAAGAGGAATTGTCGAGGTTCAAAGATCAACAATCATGCTTAATTTTTGGGCCAGGAAGTGCTCAGACTTTAAAATTCTGAGAGTGTGCTGTAACTGAAACCATGATATTGCTAAAAGGACATGTGGCAGCGACTAGTGAATTGTAGGGAGAAAATAGGTGTGGTCTCAAACCACTTTTGGCCACTCTGCAATCATGCATTTCCATGAGGACATAGCCTGAGGTCATATGTGAAGGAAAGGACCTCGCGAGGGGAGCTAGTGTCTGTTAATTGATTTTTTCGAAGAGGCTAGGCAAGAGCTTGCGGTTTTGACAAAACCTGCATGAAGAAGGAAGGGGGACCTATGTAGATTGATTGGGGTCTAATAAAGGCCTGAAGAGTCAATCTAACTCCTTGATTTGAACGATCCTAGACAGGGAGGTCGAACATCCCTGAGGGGAGAAGGGGCTTCTTCATCACATTGTCCTCATCTTTGATCATACATATACTTCTATAATAAGTCTACTTACATTAATAATAATTTCATCATATAATTATCACAAGTATGAATTATTCCTTCAACCACATGGTCCCTTTGACTGAGAAATTCATCGAGTCCTTCCTTGCATGCATTGATGCACAAAACAAAATCTTCGTTTGGAGATGCAATCTTCAATATTGGTGCACTTGTCAATATTGCCTTCAACTATTGAAAAATCTCTTCACACTTAGAAGTCCATTCAATCTTCACTCCCTTCTTTTGCAAAGAAGATATTCAACTTGCAATCCTTGAGAACCCTTTTATGAATCTTTGATAATAACTGACAAGACCCATGGATAGTCTGAACTCTATCACATTCTTTGGTGTTGACCATCCTCTAATGGCATCTATATTCTCCGCATCAAATTCTATCCCTTCTGTTGAAATTATAATCCCTAAGTAGTGAATATTCTTTTGGTAAAAGATGCACTTACTTATCTTAGCATACAATTTATGCTCTCTTAAAATTTGCAATACCATTCTGAAATGTTCCTCATGTTCCTCTTATGACTTAGAATAGATGAGTATATCATCTAATAACACAATCACAAACTTTTCCAAGTTCTCCTTGAACACTCCATTCATCAAACACAAAGACTGATGGGGAATTTGATAGTTCAAATGGCACTACCGTGAATTCATAATTCCCATATCTTGTTTTGAATGTTGTCTCGATGATGTCTTCTTCATTTATCCTTACTTGATGATAACTTGATCTCAAGCCAATATTGGAAGAGATCCTTGCACTCTTCAGTTGATCAAACAAATCATCAATTTTTGGCAATGGACACTTATTCTTTATGGTAACCTTATTAAGTCATCTGAAATCAATACACATCCTTAAGCTTCCATCATTCTTCTTGAAAACATAATTGGGGCTCCCCAAGGAGACACACTTGGGAGTATATACCCCTTTTTCAAAATTTCTTCAAGTTACATATAGAACTCTTTTAGTTCTAGTGTGCACATCCTGTAAGGTTTCTTAGATATTGGGGTAGCTCCTGGCACCAACTCAATATAGAAATCAATGTCTCTCTTTGGTGGAAATCCTAGAATATCTCTAAAAGAATATTTTAAATCCCTCAAGACTAGATGGTCTTCAATTCATTCCACTTTGTCTTCCGCTACCTCCTCCATATGGGCTGCAAAAATTTGAAATCCCTTCCTGAAGCTCCTCTTCAACTGCATAGCTGAAATCTCTCTAACAACTACTTCCCTTGGAATTCATTCAATCTTTCCTTGCTTACGTTCCTCATCAAGACATGTGATTGTCTTGTTATAACAGTCTAGGATAGCGTGATGCTTTTTTAACCAATCCATGCCAATTAAATAGTCATATGAACCCAACTATATGATGTTTACATCCACCTTTGTGCTAAGTCCATTCATGTCTATTGAGAAATATTTAACCAACTCATTTATTTTCCTCTTAGTTCCCGTGGATAACTGAACTAGGCAAGATTTCTTATGCTTACTTCTTTGCAAGTGAAATATTTCAACAATGTTAGAATTTATGTAACTATGGCTAGCTCCAAAATCAATTAAAATTTCTATGGGCCAGTTATCAATCTTACCTTCCACTTCGACCATGGGGGATTGATGCTCCTCCTACATGTTGTCCAAGGCTACATAAATCCTTGGCATGCTTCCTCCCATGTATTTCACTATTTCATCCTCTTGAGTGTTGTGGACAATCCTCATTCTTTCTCCTTTGCAAGGGAAGTCCCTATATAAGTGATTTCCATCACATCCCTAACATTGAACACATTGTTGCCTTGGCCTTTTCCAAAATGAATCTTTATTCTTTTTCTCACTTTGGGTTGGCTGGCCTTGTTGATTTTCTTGGGAGTTATTTCTAAAAAAGGGTGTCTTAAAACCTTTCTGCCTTTGATCCCTATTCTATTTCATCTTGTCATTACAATATTTTTTGAAAAATGGCCTTCGTTTTCTCTCCTCATAAAGGTTCCTTACTCTCTTTATGTTTTCCTCCAAGGTATTGGGATTATCATATTGTATCTTGTTACTATAGAAGGATGGTAAACCACTTAGAAACCTTTGGATTTTAACCTTCTCATATTTTATGAAGTCAACATACTTTAACAATTCAAAGAAAAATTTCTCATACTCCTCCATTTTCATGGTTCCCAACATGATTTCAAATAACTCTTTCATTTTTCTTTCATAATAATTCTCATAAAAATATTTCTCTTGGAAATATCCTTTTAACTACCTCCGTGAGATCCTTTTCTCATCAAGGTTCTTGTCTTGCTTAAGTTGATCCCACCACATGGTTTCCTTTCCTTTCAAGTGGTAGGTGGAAATTATAGCTTCTACCCGAAAGGGGTAATCATGCAACTAGAAATATTTCTTCATTTCCAATAGTTAGGCCTTAGCCTCTTCACTCTTCCAGTTTTTACCATTGAAAGTAGGTGTCTTGATTTTCCTGAGTTCACCTTGCAAGATGTCTCCCTTAGGCCTTTTTCTTTGTCTCCGAACAAGAGACACAATTGGGATGCTCCCTCACCCTGGACTTGCATGAGTTCTTCTAGTGGAATTCCTTGGAGAATGATGGTGCTTTCTCATTCTTCTTGAATGCCTATCGTTGCTATGATAATACCTTTTGCTATGGGATCTAGATGTTGATACTTGTCTAACACTACCTGCTTGCTTAGTGCCAGAATCCTTGTTAACTTACTTATGCAACATGTTTAAGATTTGAAGCATCTTTTTCTGAGCCTTCGTAATTATTTCACTATCATCCTTGTAGCTCTTCACTTCCCTATGCATGCTTCTCATAGTGACATGCTCTTTCCTATATCTTCTTCCATTTGACTCTTTTTCAACATTCTCCATGTTGACATATAGACCTCTAATCTCTTCCTCATGGTTGTAATATCCTTGATCATATTCCATAACTCTAGTCCTCATATAAGAACTAAAGCTTACTTATGTACCTCTAATCCTGGAAGAAATGTGCATGTAATAATTACTATTAGAACATGTGTATTGTAAAACATTTCATTAATTAGAATACATGTTGTTTCCTCATCAATTTATGAAGAACACATTGCATCAATTCACACTATGATTCTATAGATGAACTCCTTTCTGAAATAAATTTACAATGGATATACCCATGCCCAAATCCAATCTCTGAGATGAAAGTTATGGCTTCTTGAAAAAACCATTTTCACCCATTTTTGTGCATTTTCTCTACTCGTGCAATTTTATCAAAATTCTAACCTTTGTCAACTACAAAAGAAAATATGTTAGGAATTGGAGAAAATTTTGTATGATACATAGATAAAAATAACAACAGGGAATTCATAACAACTCACATAATTTCAATCTGATGTTCCAATAAAAAAATATAACAATATGGAATCTGCAACTTTGTCCTTTTTCGCTTATTTTTCCAGACTAGAATTTTTAGCAGAACTGGCTATCTCTTAATCTATGCACTTATGGGAAAATTTCACTAAACCAAATTTGTTTGTATTCATGAGTATATAAAAATTTGACTAAATAATTTTTTCCAGTTTGGTGATCTAGGGTCATTTTTCCTTTTCTGAAAATCTATTCCCAAAAGGTGGCCCAGAATAATGGATTTTGGCCTATTTCAACGTCCCCATTCCAATATCCATAGGATGTATTCATTTCCTTCATGGGTTGTTTCTGTTCCCACTTTTTGGACTCTCCACCATAGTTTCAGATTAATCTGGAACTTTTGTCAATGATTTGGACCCAGATCTTTAAAACCAACTATTTTGCAATTTCTACCAAATACAAGCATAATTGGACAAGGGTCCTCTTTGGTTATTTTGTGGACCTCCTCTCTCCAGAAAAAATATATAAGTTTTATCCCAATCCAATGTAATGTTCTCTAGTTATGGACAAAATAAGAAATCGCTCCAGACGTCTTTTTTTTAAACTGTGGATTAATTTTGCATATGTGAAATCTGTGTAGTAGATCTCAGGTCGGTAGAAATCTGGGTTGTTGATCTACTCTCCATTGTCCATACATGAACAAATTTCTCTTGTGGTATGAATGATACTTCCCCAAACTACTATCCTGACCATTTCTCATCATCCCAACTCCCCGACGACCATTTGCACACAACTCCAAACCGATCAACCTAATCGTCGGTCATTGGTCATCAGTGACCTTTATTGGCGAATGGAACTCTCAAAAACTTCGACCGATGCCCAACCACCAGTCCATCGATGATCAAATATCCCATATGGTTGTCAATCGGGGGAATATCCCCATTTCTGGAACTTTATGGATATCATCCTCCATCCATCACATCACCCTTGAAAGGAAATACAAAGGTTCAAGCAGAGGAGGACCACATCAAGAACCAACAAGAGGTCCTAAAACTATTGAAGGACAACTTGGTTATGGCACAAAATAGGATGAAACAACAAGCAGGTCAACATTGCAAGGAAAGGGAATTTGAGGTGGGGGATTGGGTATTTATAAGGCTACAACCATATAAACAAATTTCCCTAAAGCAACAAAAGAAGGACAATAAACTAGCACCCAAATATTATGGCCCCTTTAAGGTTTTGCAAAGCATTGGAAGTATGGCTTTCAAATTGGAGTTTCCTCCATCTTCACATGTACATCTAGTATTTCATGTTTCTTGCTTAAATAAGGTCATCGAAAACAATATCCTAGTCCAAAATATTTTACCAGATCTCAATGAAGAAGGGAAAATCATACTAGAGCCAAAAACAATCCTCGAAATGAGAATTAAGTGGCTAGGAAATCAAGCAATTACAGAATACCTCGTCAAATGGAAAAGCCTACTAGTGGAAGAGGCGACATGGGAATATAAGTTCTTCATTCAGAAGCATCCATGGTTAGACAAGTGTTGAGAACAACACTTTTTTGAAAGGGACATGCATGTTAATCCTTAGACAAAGCCCCATGATATGTATAAAACCCCTTATTATTCCCTAGATATTGAATTATTACATTTCTAGTAGGTCGGCTAGAACCCTTTGCACCCTTTCTTTACAATTGTAACCCCTTGTCTCCTATATATATATTAAGGATATATAATATTAGGATCATCTTATCTCATCTCATATCGTGTTCTAAAGTTTATATATTATAAAGGAGGTTTCCTCCTTGAAATGGACTGAATTTTATCGATTTCTTATCATTTTAAAGCCGTTGGGTCATCACAAATACACTTTCCCAAATAGGTCGACCTGACGATTGACCATTGACCACTTATGTTGGTTGATGTGGAAATTATTGATGTAGCATGACACGTGGATGTTGATGTGGCATGACACATCATTGTGAGGTGTTAACTTGGGTAACATGGCATGACACGTGGATGTTGATGTGGAATGACACATGGATGATGATGTCATCATCCTCTTTTCTCCATCTAACATTGACCAATTATCTTGGAAAACTCAGACACATCGTCGACGTCGAACCATCGACGCATTTTCCATCAGTGAATTCTCTTGCTTGATTCGAACATCTCGCCAAAATTGGCTGACCCCCAACTATTGACCCATCGACCATCAACGATGTTCATTGTTGATTGAAAATATTTCGTTGGATTCGGCCAAACCCCAACCTTCGGCCATCGATGGTCAGATATGTCTTATGACCTCCACAAATATTCACCCAACTCTGTCGATGCTCGTCCATTGACCATCGTACATTAGTGTTTTATCTTGATGAATTTCCAACACTTTTTCGAAATCGCCGATACAACCATCAACTGTCAACAGATTCTATTGTCGAACCTCACACTTAGAAAAATTTCAACCAAAACCCTAATGAATATAAATCATCGATTTGATCCATTTCACAACCACTTACTTAATCCTGGCTATTAATCCCATCAACCTTTTAAATGGTTGAATCCTTATAAATTTTTAAATTTATCATAGTGAATCTTGACCATCAATCATGAGGTCAAATACGATCTCAGTCATCAATTCTCCAAACTACCTATAACTCTATAGGAATCCATTAAAACTCAAATTTTTACCATTCTGTTGAGCACTCAACACACCTTAAAAAGTCTATGTCCATTTCTACTTTTTGGGTACCACTTGATCCTTTGCACTGTCTTCTTTCACTTCAGTATGAAATTGATGTCTGCGCTTATCTTTTATGTTTCATGTTTGAATTGTTTAAATTCTGCTTGAATATACAACAAAGAATCATCTTAAATTTAAATGGGACTTAACAACTACGTAAGGAACTGACAGTCTAAAGCTTTCCCCCTAACACGCTTAGGAAGTTCAGCATCTGTAAAGGCTAAAGGTGACAAAAATCACTTGAGAAGTTCAAAATATCCAAGCACCAGTCTTCATTGGTGTCGGTGGATGAAAGTATCTCTTTTTGTGAATGAGCTTCTGTAGTAATATCGTCGAAGACCGATCCGTTCAGCTTCGACAGAAAAAATGAAAAGAGTAAGTGCCTCACAAGAAGAGCAGTGGTATCGCCGATCGTCGACTCCCGATATGATTTTGGCATTGGAAATTTACAAAATGATAATCCACAAAGAAAACACACATTAATTTTACATTTTAATGCCAATCCCCAATGCCATCCAAGCATCAGCAGTTGCGGTATCTAGCTCTCCCTACTCACCAACCGAGTGCTAAAATTTATGTTTAAATAGTTTAATAACCCCAAGTTAATAATGCCACATCAGCATCAATCGACATCAAAATTTTTGAAGGGAACATATAGACAAACTTACAAGGCAACTCAGAATAATAATAATTATAAATCCCATATTTTGCACGAAAAACTTAGATAAGAAAACACAGTAAATTTACATACAAAAAGGGAACGTGATACATTCAAAACAATTTCATGTTTTTTTTTATATATAATTAGAGCTCCCACCAAGCTCGGGTTACATTGATTTAGACACCACCGACGTCTTTACTAATCGGTCCGGTCACAATGTGTTACACATTATTTTGGTCACTTTGGTGATGTCTCTACAATGATGTATTCAGGCTCCCACAAGGACTTTTTGCTTGAGAAAAGTCACTGTTGTCTTCTTCCAAAAGGCATATTTTTAAGATGAGTTCCCAGGCTGCCTATGTTATAGGGTGCGAAAATCCTCCATTCTCGCAGGCAAGCCATACTTGGGGTGTGAATTGTTCACAGTCTACTCTATAGGTAGGGTGCGAACCTATTTCAAAGCTTGGAAAAGAGAAGAGGTCACAAAGGTTCTAGAAGGGAATATTCTAGAAAATGAGTTGGAATTCGCATGGTTGGCATCCTACTGACTTCTCAGATTTAGTGGCATCATCCTCATCCATTTAACCATCTCTCCTTCTCTTATATATTGAAAGGTTTCTCATGGAAAAGGTTAAGCAAGATTGAATGAAGAATTGGTGAAAGAATTGTGTGAAGAACTCTGTTTGGACAAAAGCTTGAAGACTCTATTTGGTCCATCAAGTTGTATTGGATCTTCTTCATGCAAATGTATATCAAGTGTGTGTGTTGGAACCGAGGGTCATTGAAAGGAATCTTGTGACATCAAGGCGATCTGGTTGTATCTTCTACTTTCATTTAATATAATACAACGACATGTCCCTTTCCCATAAATCACTCTTATTTTATTTCATAAATCCTTGATCATATGCATAGGTTGACATTGAATATACTTTGCTATATTTGCGTTGGTTGGTTTGTGTTGTCTTGGATTTGATTTCACAAGAGCACCAGAGTGAAGTAGGAACAACAGAGACCTAAGAAAGCGATATAAAGGTATGTCAGTCATTCCTTCTCAGTAGTATATTCAATGACCACAACTTAGAGAAAGAGTCATGTCCTGTCCTATTTTGTTCTAGATACAGGTGGATTTAGGGAGATCTGTTAGTTTCCACACCTACCGATTTATCCATTAACAAAATTGGCGACTACACTGGGGATACAACCCATTTTGGTGGTTTTCACCTGGCCATTTTCTCTTGACCTACCCTTTTTCATTCCCAATCAATCTCTAAGTCTTGAGGGTATCCTTACAGACTCCCTGGATCTAGAAGTTCCCTCAAAGGTTATGTCCTTTTTCCAAAATTTGCTTGATTACAAACCTTCTCGCACTGCACCTTTCTGTAGCCTGCGAGAATTATTGAAGTTCACACCCTAGTGTTTAGTTCAGTGCAAACTTATTGCAACCTACCTGTGTCTAGCCTACGATAATCCTTAATTCTCGCACTATACCCCACTGCCAGACTATGAACTCACTTTTAAAATTTTAGGATTAAGTCTTTTGTGTCTTCAGATGCCCATATTTGTTTGTGTGTTTAGGAAGAACTTATTTGGCCAGTGATTGACTGCTTCTTGACTTCAAATCTCGTGAATGATTAGTTTTCAAATCTCGTGAATGATTAGTTTTCAGAAATCGAAAACTCTTCTTGATCATTTTTTCTCAATTTTTACCTCTTGACCTTTTCTTAACAAGGGTATAATCTCCAATTCTGAAATCCGAGTGCTTGTTTGGTCGGGAGCCTTAGATTGGATTAAAAGTTGAAATTAATTGTGCTTTTCAATTTCTTATTACTTGGAAAATTGTTACACGTGCATTTGAAGAGACTGGTCTTATCAGTTTGTTATTTTTATCTTCATTGAAAGAT
Organism: Picea glauca; assembly: GCA_000966675.3. NCBI lineage: Eukaryota > Viridiplantae > Streptophyta > Pinopsida > Pinales > Pinaceae > Picea > Picea glauca. Next base: position 297,277 of record JZKD02S1776757.1, read on the forward strand.
CGATTTGGGTGTTTGTTGAGTATTTATTTTTCGTTGGTTGCTTACTTTTTCTTAGTTCCATCCTTGTTGCTTGGTTTCTAATAAAAACTTAAAGACTTTTTTCTTTTTTTTAAAAGCAACCTTTTATTCCAAAAATATTGGCATTCAAGTATTGAAAGAGAATGAATGGAGAATTTGCATTGTTCATGATTTTTTGATATTACATTTCAGAGAAGATCATACATCGTAGTTCACATTGTTCCAAAAAACTCCTCTTTCCCTCTTGTAAATAGGATTCGTTGAATGAAAATTTGTATCATTCATCCCTATTTATGCATTTTTGGGTCAGAGTCTCACACAACATTGGTTTCATTTCCTTCTCCGTTTTGCGTAACAATAACCTTTAATAATATTGTGCAACTTTAAAATTCAACTAATAACTTTTTCTAGGGCTCTTTTGCACCAACATTAGCTAGGCTAGAGCTTTGGAATAGGCAGTGAGGCACACTCTCCAAAGCACAAAAAACACAATAGTATCTTGTGATAAGGAGCGTCAAATTCCATTTGCATCATTTTGTCCTGGGAAGCCCTTCTCACACAAGGGTCAAACGTGAGGTCGCATTGAGATTGACATAGTTACTCACCCTGCATTGTTGATCTCAGTGTAGAGATTACATGTATTATGGGGGTCACTTGAAGGTATACCCACAATGATGAGTGGAAGCCTCTCAAGTTGATTTCGGGCTAGATACCCTGCCCTTGCATGTGGATCAGACTGTCGACTGTTTCCACAAGCATCATTGTTGTTTGTGGTAACCTTAGTAGCCTATCTTCTTAGGGTCTTACACAAGGTGACTATGGAGGGGTCAGTCTTCATGGTACTTGGAATCAATGTTGTCCAGACTCACTCGAGCTCCTTGGATGGTATACCCACGATTGTGTGTGGGAGCTTCCACCGGTGTGTAAGTCCGTTAAGAAGGTAGTCAACGTAACTTTTCCACCCTAGCCCAACCCCTTCTTGTCTCGTCGTTGTGACGTTGGATTTCATCACCAACTAGTGACTTCATAATTGGAAGGCCTTGTTTTCTTGGTTTTGCTTCCTAGATTTTACTAGCAAGTGTTGTTTGTTTACCCAAGTTGGCCATAGAATTTCTTTTGTAATATTTTAATTCGATCACAATTGACCCTCCACGTTGTTCACGTAGAATGCAAGGCCTACCCCCAGAAGGTTTGGAAGGTTCTCAACCCTTTCCTACCAACTCACCGGAGGGCTCTCCTCAATAAAGTGAAGTCCAAGACATTGCCACTCTACAAGTGGAAAGAACTAACTCTTTAGAATGGTTATAAATTACCAATTCTCATGAGGAATTCTAATTTCATCCTGACTCCGAGAGACATATTGTTCGAGTGAATTATTCTGGAGAAATAGTTGTTCAGTCTTCTGGATTACCAATTGGACCTTTCACAAGACCTGAGGGTCAAGATCATTTTTGGACTACTGAAATTTTTAGACAGGATCTCTTTGGCTCAGGAGTAGGCATTGATATCACTGTCGCACCTGAGTTGCCCAAAACATCTAAGCCAGATGCAATACCTTTTACTACTGCCTATTATTTTCCTGGTACATACACTCCACTAGCTGACCACATCTTGACTATCCCCCTACAAATGGTCCATTACACAATGATCCCAGATACTACGAGTCCTCACACTGGGATTAGAGATGCTAGACAAGCTCTCATTGGCATGCCACTTTCTCCTAGATTCACCCCAGCACTTCCACCTGGATATCATGCATTGAATGCTTCTATTCCCACTCCTACACAAATCTCATTCAGGACTCCTGACATTTCCACTCCTTCTGGGCACCATATCGTTCCCGGTTTCATTCCGACACTTCCTTGACCCCCTTTCAGAGGACCTCCTCCATCCTCTATTGAAGACACTGACCCTAGTGGCACCATCCCATCTTTCACACCTAATTACCAGATTCCTGTCGATGGAAAATTTCACCAAGGAGGTCAAACCCAATCCCCTTTTGCAGGACAAATCCCAATTGGGACACAACCCCCAATTGGAGGGCAACCCCCACCTACCCCACCCTATGGAAAAAATATACCTCTATCCTTGGCCTAGTATTGAAATTATCTTATTCAACATAATCCTCACTCGACTAGGGGGCAACAACCTCAAGCTAACTCCTTCATACCCCCTAGTATAGGAAAACCATATCTAGGTATGTCCAATCCTATTTGGGGCTCGAATGCTCAACCCCACTACAATGTTCAAGGGAACAACCCCAACCAATACAACCCTATGAATTACTTGCCTCCACACCAACAATCGAATCTGCCTAGATCTTCACATTATATGCAAACTGCTTATGGTCCCACTGGTCTACCGACGAGACTCCCTCCCCAAAGTCACCAGTACCCATATGTGAGTAGAAAGTTACCCTTCTTAGCCACCCGGGACCTCCCAGGTCTGTCAAAAATTTTAAATAATCCGATCCATCACTCTCCTCAATGGCCCTCCATACCAGCCAAACTACCATCTGACATCCCTAAATTTGATGGTAAACTAGGAGAGGACCTGAACAATCATGTAATGAATTTTCACCTTTGGTGCTCATCCAACTCCTTGATGGATGACTCTATTCATTTACACCTTTTTCAGCGAACCCTCACAGGTTCCACCGTGAAGTGGTATATAGAATTACCACAAGGCTTCTTCACTAACTTCAACACCCTCGCTATGGATTTTCTCACCCACTACCAGTTACTAATCCATTACGAAATGGGAACCGAAATTTTGAGTTCTTTCAAACAAACCAAAGCCACTCATATATCTGATCACATTCCTAAGTGGTGTCGGAGATGACATCTCATCAAACTCGAACTTCCCAATCAGTTGTTGGCAGAGTGGTTCATGAAATCATTCATGAATGACATCTCTTGTGACATTGCCATGGGTGGGGTTGTCACCGAAGAATAGGCAATCAGTCGTGCTCAATACCTCAACCTCGTTTACTCACAAATGGGTACACTTTACGACTTACTCCCTGACGCACCTCGTCCTTCTACTTCTGCTACTTGAACTACTCCTATTTCTTCTCATGCAGCTGAATGTGTGATTGGCACTTTCCATGCCCAACCCCATTCCGTCCAAACCTCTAGAAACAACCCCAAATCCATTGCTTCTAATGTTCAAAATTCTCCGTCTCCTACCCCTCCCACTGGCAAGACTTCTGAGGTGAAATTTGTTCAATCTAATCCCACCAGAAAAAATAAATCTAAAAAAGGAAAGGGTAAAAACAAGGAGGATAAAAACAATCCACAATCTGAGAAGACAAAAACACAACTTGTTTACGATAAGGATAAGTGCAAACCCCAATACTCTTGTATTATTTGTGGTGATGATCACTACACTAAGGATTGTCCAAGATGAGCCGAAGTTACCAAGTTCCTTCAAGGGACCCCAAAACCCCCTACTTTGGCTGTGTTGTCACAACCCTTCCCTTCTCAACAACAGGCCCAATTGGTCATTCATGACCAACCTTCCCCTCCAATACATCCTATGTCTTAATGTGTACAAGTGATTCAAAGAAGAATGACATCACACTTACCACTCAAGCCAAAGATTATTCTTCCTCCAAAGAGAAGGTTGATGCAACACCTCCTTCATTGGTCTAACCATCTCCCACGACTCCACCTACAAACGGTCCTCTTCATCTGGAATGACCAAGCCTAGATATAGTTCTTTTCCCTCCCCCAAAGGGTGTTGTTCAAAAATATTCTTTCAATCCTCATGCACGTGCTGCCCAGAACTATAGTATTGTCGAAGATTTGCCCCAAGCACCATCCGCGATGTCATCCCTCAAATTCCTTTAGATTTGTTCCATACAACGGAAGGCACTGTTAAAAGATATTGGTGGAATCGACCCTACCGATACAAATTTAATAATTTTTGACTTGGAATATCACATTCCAAGATTACCCCCTCAAATCGCATTCCAAATACAAGTTATTTTCTCTGACAAGAACATTTGTAGAACAGTTATTGATGAGGGTGCCTCGGCATGTGTCATATCTATTACATTCTTGAAATCCATCGCCTCTCCTCCTTTAACTGAATCCCACAACACGCTCAAAGCCTTCAATGGATATGGTTTTATGCCTTATGGTGTCCTCCCTTCGTTGCCTATTACGTTAGAAGTAAGAATGGTCAACGTTGAAGTGGAGGTCTTTGAAACTCCTCTCGATTACAACCTTCTAATTGGTCATAGTTGGATCGATTCCATGCATGCAGTTGTGGCCACTCTTTTCCATGTCGTATGTTTCCCACATCAAGGAACAGTAGTTACTGTAAACCAATTGGACTTCTTTCACTTCGATGCATGTACCAACAATGTACCTTTCATCGCAAAAACCCCCATTGGATATGAGAATGTCAGTGTGGGTCTTCTTAAAGATTCCTCTTTGATGGGTACTTTCCCCATTCCACCACTCGATGTTCCACATCCATTTTTCACCTCGATCAACATGATCTCCACCTCTATTCATAGAACCCTTGCGTCTTATGACCCGTGGATGGTACCCAACCCCAAAGATCATCTTCGTTATGGCGACAAAATGCCTTTGAGTCCGTCGAATCTGCTTATCAAGCCATTCAATTGACAACCCCTTCTACCCCCTCTCTTGGTGCTTTATCTACAGATCCATTCTGCGTCATTTTTCCTATGTACAAGATGATTATGTATGTTATTTCCATGGAAGATACCCCTTGGGATGATGGAAATCATCATTCCATCCTCTTCCTGGAACAACACACCATCAAGGGTTACCAACGGATCTCAACCCCATCGACCATTGTCGTCATTTCTATTGTTCTCGAGTATACACTTGATATGTTCTACAAAGGGAACTTAAGTAATATCTCACCCACCATCCCCCTCGACATATCCATAAAACCTGGAGTTGTCGAAAATGTGCATATCAGAGATTCATGTTCCCATGACGAAGTTGTCACCTACAAGTCTCTTTTCCAAGAATTTCGTGATGTCTTTGCATGGAGCTATGAAGAAATGTTGGGTATTGACCCCAAAATTGTGGTACATGAGATTAAGACATGCCCGGGCGCTAAACTCGTCTGACAACGACTTCATCCAGTCCACCCATGTAAATCCGCCTCTATCAAGCTTGAATTTGAGAAACTTCTCAAATATGGCTTCATTTATCTTGTGTCTCTAACCAACTGGGTTTCCAATCTTGTTCCGATTAACAAAAAACAAGGCACGATCTGCGTGTGCGTTGATTATAGAGACATTAACAAAGCTTGTCCTAAAGACAACTTCCCTACCCCCTTTGTTGACCAGATCGTCGACGATTGTGATGGAAGTGAAATCTTCTCTTTGGATGGTTTATCAAGATATAATCAAATCAATATCGTACCCGCATACCAACACAAGACCACTTTTATTTTTCCTTGGGGCACTTTCACCTATCAAAAACTTCCATTCGGTTTAAGGAATGCCAGCACAACTTTTCAACGTGCTATGTCTTACGCCTTTCATGATATCAAGAACATTGTGCATCCATATCTCGATGACTTACAAGCTCATTCCATGTGCTGTGTAGATCATCCAACACACCTCCGCGCCATTTTCCTTCGATGTCAGTTTTACCATATACGCTTGAATCCCCACAAATGTGTTTTTTGTGTAGAATCTGACTGACTTCTAGGCTTTATTGTTTCACGTCAAAGGATCATGGTAGATCCTTTGAAGGTTGAAGCGATTCTTAATATTCCTCCTCCTTCCTCACTTCACCAGTTACAAAGTTTGCAAGGGAAGGAAAACTTTCTTCATCGTTTCATCCCAAAATATGTTGAGCTAGCTCTTGGAATACCACTGTTGACAAAGCTTTCGAAGATTTGAAACTGTCTTTAACACGTACCCCCTTACTCTTCCCACCTGATTACAGTCAGGATTATTTCCTTTACCTCGCAGCCTCGGACTATACCATCGTTATGGTTCTAGTCCAGGAAGATGATTCTCATGACAAACATGTCATTTATTACTTGAGTCAGAGTCTCACGACTACCGAAACCAAGTATTTACATGTTGAAAAACTGGTCTTGGTAGTCGTCCAAGCTGTTCAAAGTTTCTGGCACTATATCCTTTTATGTAACACTACGTTGATTTCCAACTGCAACCCTATGTAGCACATTCTTACACGCCAATTGCTAGGGGGAAAATACTCCAAATGGATCATAATACTCCAGGAGTTTGACTTAGAATTCGAACGTGCTAAGTCCAAGAAGTCCTTGGTGTTTTTCGAGTTGATATGTGACCTTCCATGCTCTCAGATGGAAAATGTAGCAGATGATTCATTACCCAATGAATCCCTCTTCCTGGTCAGTTTTGATGACCTTTGGTATGGAGATATCATCATATATCTTCAAACCCATAATTTTTGGCCCAATTTTTCTAGCATTGACTGTTGTCGAATACGCTACCAAGCTTGTCAATGTACTATCCTCGGTGATACTCTTTATCGTCGTGGGATTGACTCCATTTTTCGATGCTACCTCACGTTTGAAAAAGATGACAAAGACCTGAATGACTTCCATTATGGAGCATGTGGTGGTCACATGTGTGGGTATGCTACTGCCCAAAATATCTTACGAGCGAGGTATTTTTGGCCTTCTTTATTCAACGATTGTATAATCATTGTCCAAAAATTCCACACTTGCCAAACCTACAATAATAAAATATGATCACACCCTACTCCTCTACACCCTGTGGTCTCCGTTGGTCCTTTTGAAAAATGGGGTATCATTTTCATGACATGTCACCCTCACTCGGCTGGGGGGAATGGATACATTATTGTAGCTGTAGATTATTTTACGAAATGGGATGAGGTGATGCCAACATTCGACAATACCAGAAGGACTGCAACATTACTTATATTCAATCACATCATTTCTCGGTTTGGTGTTCTTTAGCTATCATTACTGATCACGGTAGCCACTTTAGAAACTTCATGATGTCTAAACTCACTGAAAAGTTGGGTCTTCACCATGAAAACTCAACACCCTATTACCCACAATCCAACAACCAAGTTGAAGCAATAAACAAATTCCTCATTACCATGCTTCAATGAATGATAGGGATTCACAAAACGAGTTGGCACACGATGTTGTTTTCAGCATTGTGGGCTTACCGTACATCCGTTAAGTCTACTACCGGGTTTACACCATTCCTGTTAGTTTATGGTCTAGAAGCCATCTTGCCGATTGAATGTGAGATACCCTCCCTAAAACTAGCCGTCGAACTTCTCCCAAACACTTCTACCGAAGAAGAACATCTATTGTATCTCATGCAATTAGATGAAACCTGTCACGATGCCACCCTAGTTATAGAAGCCCAAAAGAAATGCGTTAAAGCCCAATAGGACAAACATGTCAAGCCACGCGTTTTCTCCGAAGGTGATCTGGTTCTCCTTTACGAACAATATCGGGATATGCTAGGATCTGGAAAATTTGAAGCTATGTGGTGAGGTCCTTATATCCTCATATGAGTTTTGGAGAAAGGAGCTTACGAGTTGGTGGACTACGACGATATTCCTTTAAGTGAACCCAAAAATGGGTTGTACTTAAAGAAGTACTATGCTTAAGATCACATGTGCATGAGTGCTTGTATTTTATTGTATCATACTTTTTGTGTGTTACTTTAGTATGCTTTTTCGTTATCTGGTCTCTGCCCTCGACCACTTCTTTTGCATTGTGCTTGGTTTCTAGATGTTGGAGTCTTCGCTACCCCACATTGGCTTCACCGATGGTGCCATTCATGGTACTCAGAACCTTGCTTCTGCTGCATGGGAAATTTATGCACCTACAAATGAACTTATCAATCTACGATGTGTGTGCCTTGGTCGTGAGACCAATAATATTGCAGAATATAGCACTGTCATTGAATTTTTGATTGATTCTATTTCTCTTGATGTCTTCCACTTGCTTATATGACTCGATTCACAGCTAGTAGTACTACGGTTAAGTAATGTCTATGATATCTGAAGTCCTACTTTATTACAGGTATATTTACGAATTCTCCTCTTGGAACGTTATTTTTATTATATCGAATATCAGCACATTCCTAGATGTCTAAACACATTGACTGATGCCTTAGCTAACTATGTGTTAGACAGACATTTGGGACATTTATAATCCAATCGCACATCACATGTATTATACAACACAAAATAAGTCCGTAGAATCCGCATATATGTATATAATGATCAAACGTTTTTTACAAAAAAGTTTGTGTCCAAGGATCAAAATCTCAAAATACAAATCCCATAGCCTCTACAAAATAGCATCATGGATGACACTCACGATAACACACAACTGCTCGGGCTACCCTTCGGAGCAGTCGATTGAGAGACTCGGACACACCCACATTATGGCGTTGATAACATCTCAGGATATCCCCAATAGCAATGTCTGGGACATCCTCAGTCAACCCCTCTAAGTTATGTTCCACTGCCTCATAGTCCTCGGCATCCCATCTCACCATTAGAGCCACTTCTCCTCACCTTTGTATGGGAGACATTCCTAGAGGTTGATAGGACCCCACATCTATGTCATCAAAAGGAATTTTTATATTAGTCCTTGGATAAACATAAAAACATTTCATGTAATATAATTTGAAAAAACATTAAAAAAGAACAAAATGTGTACTTCTCACCTAAGTCACCCCACTGAGCATCCTCAGGTAGGACCAAATCCAAATCCCCTCGGAAATCCAAACCGACATATGCATAGTCATCAATCATCAACATCTAGGGCCTCAACCAGTCAAAAAATGAATCATTGTACTTTATTATAGGCCCTACTACGTGTCGAGCCATGAGGTTACACCACCTCAACATCCTCAGATCCTGTGGGGCCGGTAAACCCTAATCTACCTGTAGTCGCAATAGTGGGACCCTCTCAAGGAAGAATGACACCAAAAGTGACCCGTACCCAAACTACCTCAAGTCACCCCTTCTTCACTTCGTTAGTTTCCTCTTCATACTGCGGAGAACCACGTCCGACGAGTTGAAAACCTGAGGCTCTATGCACTCTATGGTGTATCAGAAATAGCTCTGGAGAGCCATGTGTGGAGCCGTGCTTACAGCCATGCCTACAATAGTAAACAAGATAGCCAGTAGGGTCAAATATTGGACCCCCGAAATGGCTACCTTACCCTTGCTTCTCTTTGCCTCAGGAATAGAATATTGGCAAACATACTCTTTCATAGGAATTCCGCCACCTCTACCTCTTGTCAAAGTAGCATGGTATCCATGTCATGACAACCTTGTCAAAAAATAAATATCCTTGATATCTAGTGTCAGCATGTAGACTCCCACATGAAATAAATGTTGATCCACATCCCACATGTGGACTAGGTACTCTAACAACCTGAGTTGGGCTCTCATGCTCGGGATCCTAAAACATTTCAAGAGCCCACATTCCTGGAGGGCAATGAATGTACCTGGGTCATTCTCGACAATGGAATAATCCTCCTCATGTTCTCTTTCCCTCCATTCCAACGTGATGATGGTCAACACCTACAATGGAGCCATGAGAAGGAGGTCAACAACTTGTTTTAAACTGTTGCATAAATTTTTATTGAGCAAAACACACACCAAAAATCCATTTTTTGGCCCTCACAAGTGAACCTTTTGCACAGTGCGAGATTCTCGCAAGTGCCCTAAAGCCCACCTATGAGAATCTTAGATTCTCGTAGGTCCCAAATGGCGCACCTGCGAGAATGCTTGAGCACATATTCTGACCCTAAAATGGACTCAAAACTCTAAAAATTGCCAATAAAAATCAAAAGTAAGTCATGGAAAAGTTAGAAAATCAGGAGATTACGTCGTTGGCTGAAACCATTTGCTGCATGATCGCTTGTGACTCTCGCAATCAAGCAAACAATTTGGGGGAAAATGAGGTATTTTGGACAAGTTTTTGGCAAAGTAACAATGAAGTGGTAAAAAAAAAAATTTACCCATATTTATTCACTTTTTACTATTTCTTATTGATTTTTTTTAGATTTTTTTTATTGCTTTGTTTAAAAAACTTAATACCCAAATAGCCTTGTGAGTATGTTTTTTCACAGATATAGCAACTTTGAAGTCCGAATTAGGGGGTATGAGTGTTTTTTCGCATGTACCACTACTTTTTTAGGGTTTTTGTAGGAAAAATCTCAAGCTCAGTCTTCATTCGTTCTCGCGCTCGAAAATATATGAGAACGTAACTGAGTATACATTTTATCATCTTTTCGTACTTGTCATGGTAACATGAAAACGACGAACATAGGGAGTATCCTTTAATCTCTTTTCACGCTCCATAAAAATGAAAATATTTCTGAGCGATCTTGTTTTTTTCACACTTGTTAAAGTATTTGAAGAAAACATTCAACGGGCAATAGTTTATCTCTTTTTCGGTCTCGTCGAACTCTTTTACGAAAAAGGAACTGAGAGAGTTATCTTTAAGTGTTTTTCAAATTCTCAAAACATGAAACTCTCCTAATTTTTCTATCCTTGGACTTGTTAAACAAACATCGAAAGACTCGTAATGGGACTGAACCACTCCTTCCTAGGGTTCATTAAATATACTCCAGGAGAATCATCTGAAGGATGATCTTACATTAACAAGCATATGTTATCCTCCTCAAGATTTTGTAAAAATAAAGAGGTACTCGCCAGAAATGGTGGGGGAAATTTTGGGAATGGGATATGTTTTCGTATTTGTATTAATGGCAGTAAGCGTATCTCTTGAACATGACACCCCCTATTCATCATTTGAATCTGGGTTTGGAAATCCATTTTTCTCTCGTCTGACTTGCTACAAGGTCATATCTTGGGTTGTCCTTGAGTCAATGTTGCCAAGTCCTTTTTCATGTCATTCATATGTTCAAGAGAAGTTCAAACGAGTGCTCCATTGAGTCGGCCATCTACAGTTGTCCATTCTTACTATGTTGACCTTCCCTGTGTTTGTTTCAACTGATATTTATACTTTGATTCACCCTCAAAATATGTTACTTATTTCATGTCATTGATGGGGGATACATCAAGGCCCTCCTGTGATGAGTCTTTTTCCGTCGACTCCAACTCATTATCTGGGAATAAGACTTAGAAATCATTTAGTACCTTGGAGCCTACATGCCTTAATGGTAGGTCTCCTCACTTTCGATAGGGGTTTCACATCATTGATCCCTGATCAAAATATTTCACCAAGTGTTCGACTTCATCTCATTCATTCGCATTCGTTCGGATTGTACTTTGGTACCTTGGGAGTCATTGACATTAATGGTGATTTCCCTCACACATTTTAATGGTTTTCATCAATGATCGGTAATTGAGTAGTTTCTACCATGTTCAACTTCAGCACATGTAATCACATGGCTAGATTCATACTTTCAAGAAAATGGGATTGAAGACCCTAGGTCTCATATTTTTTATCTAGGGCACGATGGAGTATGTATGATTTGTATCAGCACATAGATCCACTTTGTATGTCACATGGATATGTCTGAATTCAAGTCTTCTCACATATATCCACAGTGTATTCCTGGTGGCTATGTAGCATTTTGATGACATGGATCCGTAGTGTGTGATTGGTGGCCATGACCTACGTTTATGATTCCATTCATTTGTGATATGAGCATGGGAATGCCTACCTCAGAACTGGTATTATATTCTGCAGATGCTTGGTTGTTTATAGGTTTCTGATTAGGTGTGCTCCTTGTTTCTGACACACACATGCATTTTACAAAGTATTTCAGCTATCACAAGTTCCGGCCTCATACTTTGGGGGGGCATTTTTCTACAAATTATTTTGGTCACTCTGGTGATGTCTCTACAGTGATGTACTCAAGCTCTCACAAGGACTTTTTGCCTGAAAAAAGCATCTGTTGTCTTCTTCCAAAAGACATATTTGTTTAAGATGAGTTCGCAGGCTGCCTATGTTATAGGGTGAGAAAATCCTCGATTCTCACAGGCAACCCATACTTTGGGTGCGAACTGTTCGCAATCTGCTCTATAGGTAGGGTGTGAATTTGTTTCAAAGCTTGGACAAGAGAAGAGGTCATGAAGCTTCTAGAAGGGAATCTTCTAGAAAATGAGTTGGCATTCACATGGTTGGCATCCTACTGACTTCTTAGATTTAGTGGGATCATCCTCATCCATTTAACCATCTCTCATTCTCCTATATATTGAAAGGTTTCTCATGGAAAAGGTTAAGTAAGATTGAATGAAGAACTGGTGAAATAATTGTGTCAAGAACTCTATTTGGACAGAAGCTTAAAGACTCTATTTGGTCCATCAAGTTGTACTGGATCTTCTTCGTGCAAATAGAGAGTAGGTGTGTATGTTGGAACCGAGGGTCACTGAAAGGAATCTTGGGACATCAAGGTGATCTGGTTGTATCTTCTACTTTCATTTAATATAATACAATGACATGTCCCTTTCCCATAAAATCACTCTTATTTTATTGCATAACTCCTTGATCATATGCATAGGTTGACATTGAATATACTTTACTATCTTTGCTTTCGTTGGTTTGTGTTGTATTGGACCTGATTTTGCAAGAGCACCAGAGCGAATCAGGAACAACAGAGACCTAAGGAAGTGATATAAAGGTATGTCAGCCATTCCTTCTTAGTAATAGATTCAATGACCGCAACTTAGAGAATGAGTCATGTCCTGTCCTGTTTTGTTCTAGATCCAGGTGGATCTAGGGAGATCTATTAGTGTCCACACCTATTGATTTATCTAGTAACATAGTGAGAATATAAAACCCTTATAGAAAAAAAAAAGAGAAAAATTGTCAAGTGTTACTTTGGGGAAAGTAAAACAAGAGCTTGCCCATTATGTACCTCCTGCACACGGACCTTTTCCTGGACTACTCATCATGCCCTGCAATGTTTTCTTTTCCTCTTTCACTATCATCCTTTATGCCTTGCGCAGCTCCACAATTGTATCTTGTGCTTCCTGAAGTTGTCTCTGGAGCCAAATTGTGCTTCCTTCGCAACCCTACGATGCCTACACATCCCAGTTCTTGACCGCCAATTGGCTCTGCAAGTCTCTATTTTCTTGGTAGAGTTGGGCTATGGAAAGTTTGACCCACTCTAACTATTGGATGGGACACTTAATGGGAGAACCCGGTGCCTTTTCCCCTCCCTTTCGTCTCCCACTTCCTCTACTGATAGTCTTGATAGGTTACAACCAATTAGTGAGCATCATAGACCCCTCAGCGAATGGATGTACACTCAACTTAGCTGGGAGGCAGTCTTCTTCCCTTTTTCCCTTATCTTTCCTAGCCCTTCCCCTTCTCCATGGCATCTTCTCCTGAGAGGTAACGACCCCCAACATATGTCTTTCAGAAGAACTTCTCTCCACCCCTACCTCCACTAGATACACTGACACTGTTTCCAAGCAAAGGGCGGTACCTTCCGTTGAAGCTTCAGGGACATTGGAAGCCAGTAAAAAAGATTCCTAGGCACGTTGGGGCTCAGACCTGGCACTTCGACTACCTCGCAAACCCTGTACCTTGTTTAAATGGGATCCCATAGTGCAACAACGTAGTGGATTAGATGTTTGTGAATGGTATGGGACTAATACATGGCGTTTTTCCAGAATGAACTTGCAAGACCAGTGTTACAGAGGTATAAACTCATCATATGTGTAGAATTCCCCATAGAAATCCTAGAATTTACATCAGAATGAAGAAGTGAAACAGAGCGTGCCAAATAACACCCATTCCTCACGATAGGATGTCTTGAAGATTTAATGCATCACAGCTGCTCAACGGATGCAATCCAGAATGCATAAAACACCACCGATCAGAGTTGCAGGGAATATACGATATGATCACTCCAATCTCTTTAAACTCCCCAACATCCATTATTAACAAATGATATTTGACACAGTTGGTGATGTAGCTTTTGGAGGCATTTAACGACTTCCTTATTATGGTATCCGACCTTTTTGGAGCGTATGCATGCACGCTCGACTCTGGCATATCTTCCCAACCCCAAAGGTCGAGCAACTATTGTGACGGTTCCGATGCTCATATCTGTCGTACTTGATTTTCCATGCTATGGTGTGCTGACGCAATTCATTTAAAATGAAGAGGAGAAAAAGCGTGGATGAAGACATCGCAATTCATTTAAAGGGGTGATTGGGATCACGTAAGTATTGCATGATCGAGATTAACAAACTCCACAGGTACACATCAGTCTATTCTGTTTGTTCATACCTTATGTTATATTACTTTATCACTAAACTACCTCATCCTCGATTGCAAGAAAGATTCCCCAATTACCGAACAAATGTTGCTCTGTGATCTCGCCAAAGAATTCAAAATAAACATCAAAGAAGAATCAAAAGAGTAATGAAGGATATCGGGCTCCCTGAGTTTGGCACGCCCGACAAATTTGTCAACTTAAGCGACGTACTCAAGTTGCATGCCAAACAAGACTCGCTATGGACTAAAGAGCTTGCAAAGATGATCGATGCGAGGCCATGGCAAGTGCAACAATTCGTAGAACCTTCGATCAGGTCCCAAACTATGCTACAACAGTTGAAATCCAATCTCATAAAGTATCGAGTGCATGTAGTGGATATCAGAGGAATATATGTGGCTCCCATGGAACAACACAGATTGCCTTGGGCCCAAACTTGTGAAGAACTGTTTATTAGCTGGACTGAATATGAGAGAAGTCACCCTTTCCAAGAAATATCTTGGGTTGACTATTAAATAAACTATTAGAAGATAACTCCACGTGGCAATTTTTTTCTTTTCTTAAACTGCACTTAGCTGTTAATTTCAGTTAAACTTTATATTATAAATAAAGAAATTGACCAATTAGTTAAGGGTCAATGGTCGTTGTAAGAACTCTTTCATTTTTGGTTGTTAAGAATTATTTTGAAGCTACTATGAATTGAGAAGTCCTTCTAGACCAAAGACAAACTATTTTCATCAGATGCATGTGATTGGACTTGGAGAAGAACTACTTCCTATCCTGTTTTATGAATGATGCAGTAATGAGTAAGAGAAATTAACTATGTTGTCAAGTTATCTAGTGCAATGTTTTTATGTTCTTTGCTTTAAATGATGAAGATAAATCGTCGTGTTATTATGTGATGAATGGTTATGGTAGATAAATTGTTTTTCTTTCCATTATCTTATTACACATGTTCTATCTTTCTGATAATTAGTTTCTCAGACAATAATTGGATGCTCACATGGTTAATCTATTAGTACTAGGCATGTGGTATAGAATCAATGTCCGCATGTTTGAGCAGCGGGTTATTCCAAGCTCAGCCTCTTCTCCAGTAGTTAAAACTTAATCCTTCTTGTTGTCAAGTTAGTTTATACTGGCTTGCATCTCTCATACCAGCCCCAGCCAAGAGAAAATACATAAAAGAACAGTCCTAACTGAAGGAATATCCTTCACAAGAAAACACAAAGCCCATCGATAAATTGGCCAGATCGCAAGATCTGGAGAAACATTCCATATTTAAATGTTGCAGAGTATAATTGGGCCTCGGTGGTGGTTTTGGTTCTTACTGTTGAGTCAAGGGATTTAAGACCCATCAATAGAATTTCATCTAGAAAGAGGGCCTGAGAATGAATGGATGAATATATATTTTATATAGCATTTCAAACAACCAACAGATTCGTAATGACCCTCATGCATGGCTAGTCATTCAATTGGCAGCCCACACTCGCTGAGTATTCCTGAAGCGGGTAACTCACCCCAGCCCAAGGAAGAATCTTTTCACCTTGAAATACCTTACACCCTCCCTCATGAGGAAGTGAATCAATTCAAGAGAATCACAAGAGCCTACACCCAACAGATCAGTGCATTATCCTTAGCTCCCATACTCCCTCAAAGAAAACAACAAAGTAGACCAGTGGTTAGCACTTCTGAAAAGGCTTTCATACATCGTGTAGAATACTTAATAGGTTTCATGATTACTAAAATCCAAGAACCTCTTGATCTGATACTCGAAACGCCAGCCAACGACATCTCCAAGCCAAACGACTTTTTAGAAGAAGAAGAGTTTGAATCGGATTCCAAAGATATGAAAGGTAATAATAACAATGAGGAAGAAGGGGAAATCCTACTTCATAACAACAAACCTTGGTTGGTCAGAGATGTCATGGCCATCCCTGAATGAGTACATAATCTTCCCTGACACTAGAAGAAGCTGCTTCCGAAGTACAACCCTGAGAATTTAGGTTTACCTGAAGACCATATCAAGAAGTTCATACTAGTGATTAGACTCATGAACATTCAACATGAAGATGTAGTCTGCAGACTTTTCCCCTACACATTTGAAAATTCATCTTCCACATGGTATTTTAATCTGCCGGTATGATGTATAACTAGCTAGACCAAGTTCTAGAAAGATTTTCTAGATAAATTTGCAGAGGAAACTACTACAGGAGCTCTGATGGCTCAGTTGTTCAGAGCCACCATGAGTCCAAAAGAAAGGGTCAAAGATTTCAATCAAAGATTCACAACCATCTTGAATAAATTCCATCCTGTAGAAAAAACAACTCAAGAGTTGTAGATCGAGGTTTATGCTAATGCACTCCCGAATTCTATTTCTATGTTTGTAAAGAGAGCCGCCAAGACAATAGAATTCCATATCAAAGGATGTAAAGAAGGCCATGCCTCTCTAGTAAAGAAAGAAGTCTAGCCCTCCCAAGAGAGGACTCCTTCTAACTAGACTGCTGAGGAAAGCAACTTAACAGGTTCCTAACAAGGGTAATGGAGATATAGAATATATCCAATGCATGGTTAAGAAATTATCAAATGAGATCATAGACATGAAGATAAATGCGGGAGAGGTAAACCTAGGCCAAAGGCCCTATAAGACTTTCTTTAAAAGGAACCAGCCTTTCAAAGAAATTGAACCTCCCCCAGCTAACTTAAATATTGATCTAGGGAATGTTGCATCTAATTATTTCTGTACTTATCACCAGGGAAACCACTCCAAAAGAGACTTCCTTCAATGGGTACATGCCATGAATTTGATGGCCAATTGGTTTCTAGAAGAATTATCCCTAACCAAACAACCAAGTGGTTCGGTTATGAATATTGATGACCAAGAAGAGATTGACCCACCAAGAGATACAACCATGATAATATGGGATCCCGACTTGATCATGACATTTGAAAACCTATTTGAATCTCATGAACAACCCACATAAGTTTCGGTGGTACAAACACGCAGTAAGGGCCCGCCTGGCTCGAAAGATACCAACGTCACCCAGACCTCGTAAAGTAAGTTAACACTCGATCGCCCGAAAACATCTTTGGCTCTCGTTAAAAAGCCTATACACATTCATACCTAGGAATTTCCCAAACTAGATTACAACATGGTTGAATATTTGAAGAATCTAAAGGCCAATATATTAGTTATGGACATATGCAGGATTCCTCAGCAAAAGGAACTCATGTTACAAACTTTGAATTCAGTAGAGAAACCGATGGCGGGTAATGGTCTAGAAAGAAATTTGTCTCCCATATATATGGTGGGGAAACCAACCACGAACACTTGTTCGGGAGATAAAAAGGAAAATCCTTTTGTCCCACCTTTTCTATTGACGTTTGAAGTCTTCAATAGAAACCTTCATAACTGCTTGGTAGATTTTGGAGCATCTTCCAATGTTATTCCCTTGCCTATTTGCAAAAAATTAAATTTCATACCTCTCAAAAGTGATAAACATGTCATAGAACTAGATGGGACCCAGGTCAAGGTCATAGGAGAACTCAAAGATGTGATGATTAGACTATCGACACACCCCACATTCGTGCAAGTGATTGATATCATCATAGTAGATATCCCAATGCATATGTGCTATTACTGAGTCGTGATTGGTCTGAAAATCTAAACGGGTACTTCAGTACAGACTAGGAACACCTTTGGCTACCACTGAAGGGATACAAGAACATGATCAGAATTGATAGGGAGAGATATCTAAAACATATAGTCAGTGATCTAGAAACCCAAAACGAACCCTCGTCCATAGATTTCCCCATACTGAGAAATTATTCCTGCGATTCCTACTTCAGAAACTTCAATCCTTTCTTGTCCGATGTCCCTCTTACGCAAAAATCTGAATTGGGTTTTCAAGAGAATTCACCGACACCGACAAGAGACACCCTCTTCTGTCAAAACACTGTGCTAGAGCTTACATAAGAAAAGGTCGAAGAGAAAGAAACTCATAAGGGAAACGAAAAAGAGCAATTTTCTCTCACAAATTTGGACCCTCTATTTTGATGGATCTAAATCGCAAGAAGAGTCAGCAGCATGGTGCATCCTCATCGATCCTAAAGGTAAACATCACTTCCTATCATGTAAGCTAGAGTTCAAGTGCACTAACAACATTGTCGAATATGAAGCTCTGGTACAAGGATTAAAGAAAGCCATAGATTTGAATTTCAAAGAATTGAAAGTTTTTGGAGACTCTGAAATTATTGTTAGACAAGTAAGGAATACTATACATTTCAATTCTCCTCACCTAAAGAACTATCAGTAGGAGATGCATAGGTTAATAGAGCACTTTGAAGCTTTCAATATCACAATGATCCCCAGAGAAAAAAATATTATTGTTGACTCCTTGGCCACATCCACTTCCAGGCTATCGTCTTTAGAGGATTATGAAGCCTCTCAATTCACTGTGGAGCTTCTCTACAAACCATCGGTACCTAATAACATTTCCAATTGGAAAGTCTTTGAAGGATATGAACAAATTATAAACTTTTTAACCAACCAAGACAATTTCAAAGACCTCGCTATTGACGATGAAGAATTCAAAGAGCAATCAACAAAAACCGATCCTCGAACAGGACAACCTATGGATAAATTGAAGGATCACACAATCCCAAAATGGATAGCTAAACTTGAAAATATGTTTGATCTGAAAGAGAGATTTAAGGGACCTAAAAACCCCCGGATGGGGTGACACGTCACCCAGGGGTCACAGGTGGACTCCACTCGGCCCCAGCTTAAATGGTAGTCACTGCCACCCACGCGCATGTATTTACCATGGAGGATGGATACAGCAGCAGGGGCAGGACGGAGAGACCCTTCCCGCGAGCGAGCATTAACGTCTACAGCGCTTCCGGGACGACCAGAATTAAAGGCAAAAGGATGGGCTCGGCTCTTGACAATTTGGTTTTTAGTTTGCCCGGGCAAAGCGGGTCTGCACTCGCCTCGGCTCCGAGCTCTGCAAGGTTGCGTTGGTGCAGCCCAATTCTCACTGTGTCTAGCATGCAATGTGACGCTCTGGTGCGAATTTGTATCTCGCTTATACTCCAGTTGTTCGGGCGTGGTCCATCATTCCTGTTGTTTCTCATTTGGACCGTCTCACGGCAGAGCTTGCTCGTTCGAGCTAACCTGCAATTGATTACTTGCTGCCTCGGGCCAATTGTCTTTCACCTGCACTCACCCTGTTCCATGGCCAGGAAGCGACGTAGACCTCGTCGTGGCTCGGCATGGGAGGCCCATAGGGCTCAACATCGTCGTAAGGAAGAGCTGGAATGTGCCTTGGCTATGGCGACGTCCATTCTCAGAAAGAAAAACAGGGAGGAAAGAAGGGCGAGGCTGGCCATTATAGCAAAACCTGGCGTTGGCAGCAGTCAACAGGGTAGAGAACTCGAGTTGGAAGCTCTGCAGAAAGGTGGTCCTGAGGAGGAATTTCCTCCCTGTATTGTGGTCGAAGATCCTTCCATGGC
>JZKD02S1776757.1:329878-340505 GCA_000966675.3 Picea glauca
CGCGTCTTCGCTCACAATTAGGACCACGTGTACAACTCTCAAATGGGTATCCAAAAATGATTTGATATTTGAAATGAAGAATTTTGATTTTCAAAAATCACCTTCATTCGGGGTTCTCCAGAATGAATCCTAAAACGATACAAATTTAATCGAAATGGGCAGAAAAATGACTCATCGCTTCGAGGGCTGGGGTACTTTTTCATATCGTGTCATGCCTTTCGGCCTCAAGAAGGTTGGTGCCTCTTTTCCATTGGACATGACATACATTTTTCATGATTTGTCTCATATCATCTTCGCATACTTGGATGACCTCACTACTCGATCCAAGAAACACACTCAACATCTCAATGATTTACGGATCATCTTCAAAAGGTGTCATTAGTACAATATCCACTTGAA
Source organism: Picea glauca (assembly GCA_000966675.3). NCBI lineage: Eukaryota > Viridiplantae > Streptophyta > Pinopsida > Pinales > Pinaceae > Picea > Picea glauca. Next base: position 330,278 of record JZKD02S1776757.1, read on the forward strand.
CCCCCTTAAGTGCGTATTATTTGGCACTATTGGACGCCTCCTTCGGTTCATTGTTTCCAAACATGGCATCACTATGGACCCCCTCAAGGTCCAATCCATCATAGAACCCCCCCCCCCNNNAATTTATGCCAGCTGCAAATCTTACAAGGCAAAGATAACTTTTTATGTCGCTTTGTCCCCGATTACGCCACTCGTGCACATAGTTTCCTTCGCCTCTTACGTCACAATATCCCATTCCAATGGGATGAACATGCCCAAACCAATTTTTATGATATTAAAGAGACACTCTCCAATGCTTCGTTGATTATCCCACCCAACTATGACTGCGACTATATCCTCTACTTATCGGCCTCAACTGTCTCAGTAGCATGATTTCTCATCCAATTAGGGGATGATGACTGTGAGCATGTAATTTACTATATTAGTAAAAATATTTCAAGGCCACCTTTGAAATACAATAATGAAGGGAAACTTACCCTTTCATTTGTCCTCACATTCCATAAACTGCACCATTACATTCTACTTCGAACTACCAAAGTTGAAGTAGATTCCAACCCCATGCAATACTTGCTCAGTCGCCAACAAATTTATGACAAATTTTCTTGATGGATCATCATTCTCTAGGAGTAAGACCTCGATTTTTCAACACCCAAGAGAAATAAATCCCTCATCCTTGCCAAACTTATTAGAAAATTTCCCTCCAATACTACCAGTTCTCCCCTCAATACTGACTTCCCTGATGAACATCTCTTTTATATCCCCTCGAATGATCCTTGGTACAACAATCTCCTCGTCTACCTCCTAACACATAAGTTTAGAAACCACCTCCTAGGATGATCGTTGATGTATTCGACACTAGGCCCCGCACTACCTCCTTATCGGTGATATCTTATATCAATGTGGGGTCAACACCATACTTCGTCAATGTTTGACCATCGGCGAAGCCGATAGAGTCTTGAATGACTACCACAGCGGAACCTGCGGTGGCCACCTCTCAGGGATGTCCACCACCTAGAAAATAATTCAAGTAGGCTACTTTTGGCCCACATTGTTTCACGATTGCATCCATGCTATGAAGCGATGTGACAAATGTCAGCTATATGCCAACAAAGCATGAGAACCACCCGATCGTATACACCCAGTCATTACTGTCGACCCCTATTTCAAATGGGGCATAGAATTCATGACTTGCAGCCCTCCATCTAGCGATGGACACAAATACATCGTCATGACAGTCGATTACTTCACCAAGTGGGTCGAATCCATGCCTACCTTCAACAACACCACTGACACTACAACACATTTTTCTTTAACCACATCATCACCCTCTTTGGAGTCCCACTACAGTTAGTCTTTGATCATTGGAAACACTTTGAGAATGAGATTTTTGTCGATCTCTCCTATAGGTTAGGCTTCTCCCATGAGTTCACCTCCCCATACTACCCTCAATCCAATGACCAGGTAGAGGTGGTCAATAAGTTCCTCAAAACCATGTTACAATGGATAGTCAACAAACATAACACCAATTGGCATCATATGTTGTTTTCTTCACTATGGGCTTATCACATAGTAGTTAAAACTTCCATTGGTTTTACCCCATTTCATCTTGTCCATGGGGTTGAGGCCACTCTCCCCATCAAGTGTGAAATTCCCACCTTACACACCGTTATTGAGATATTACCTGACACTGCTCCAATGAAGCAGCATTTGTTGAACTTAGAGTCACTAGATGAAGACTGTCGGTCTTCATTATAGAACAATGAGGCAACCAAAAAACAATTGAAGGCCACCTTTGATCACCATGTCAACCTTCACTCATTCAACGAAAGCAACCTAGTCCTTTCTTACGATATCACTCACGGTACCCTTGGTCAAGGAAAATTAGAGTCATTATAGAATGGACCTTACATCATCCAACATTTCCTCACTAAAGGTGCATACATTCTGGCCTCCCCTGAAGGCCACCCTCTCAAAGAGCCTATCAATGGGTTGTACTTAAAGAAATTTTACGCCTAAGCGTAGCCATTCTACACTAAGATTTTTCTTTTTGTACACATTCTGTAGAGTTTTTAATCTTCTTTTTTCCTCCATGCCTTGCATGTAATCTAACAATTATGTTCTTGACATATGCCTCCTCCATTGGCCTACCACATTAGTTACACCAATGGAGCTAGCCGATGGACATAGAATCTCACTTCGACCCTCTATTCCCCTCACATAAACTGCTCCAGTCCAGCGACATATGTTTGGGATCAACAACCAACAACCAAGCATAGTACAAATCAATAATTGGTTTCCTTGCTGAGGCCAATCACCACCGTATCCATCACCTTAGTGTCTTACTAGATTCCCACTGCATTGTCCTTCAGCTCAACAATGTGTACCGTCTCCGTGATCCTTGCCTCTTCCACAATACCTGCAAGTTAGACTTTTATCTAGACCTTTTGATTTAATCTCATTTACACATATTCCAAGAAAATTCAATCAAATAGAAGATAATATGGATAACCTAGTGTTATATTGGCATGTATCACATCAAGATACCATTACCCATACATAATCCATTAAAAGTCTATCACAGCATATAGATTAGACATCATAAAAAGCATTAAAAATCATCATCACATGTGAACATCATATAGATCCAAAATGTATATCCATATATATATATATATATCGATCAATATTCCATCAATGTTTAGAAAAAATAGTAGTACAACATGTCCAACATCCGTAGGCTGGTGAACCACCTCACCCCTATTAGTAAAAAATCGGTGTCACAACACCATATACAAAATGGGCTCGCAAGCCTATATAAATACAAAAATACATATACAAAGTTACTCATGGTGCCTCTAGATCTCCACCACCTAGTCCTCTCTTTGGAGGAGGTACCCCACCATCTAGGGGTCCCTCGGGCCCTAGGGGCTGTTGCCCAGTCATAATCACCCCCTCTACAACTCTTCTGTGGATCAGGGTCTACTACTCCGTCGGAAGGCCCAAACACTGCTCCAAGACTCCCTCGTCCTGGATCTGTGTCCACATGCCCTCAGGCACTCCCTATAGTACCACCTCCAATGACCGGTGAAAATCCTCGAACTCTCCCCTAGCCCCCTCCAGAGGAGCATGTGAAGGACCTTCACTAGGGTCATCAAATAAATGTCTCCTACCTTCTCTCTCATCATCGACTGGCCTCGCACCAACCTCGTCTCACCATCGTCTCTCCCCTACCTGTGGCTCCCCCCTGTGGTGGTCTCATGGGCCCCTGATGAGCCGACGCTCTGACCAAATCAACCTCCCTCCCACGAGGTGCCACATCTACACACAAAACACACAAATGATAGAATCAACATACATCCATACATAAAACATATGCTATACTATCTAAAAATAAAAACATCATATACATCAACATACCTCTATGTTTGAAAACCTCTCCAAGGGGTAGCACCATCTCTGGGCATTCCCAGAAATCAACTTCACTATATGGGAACTGGAGTATAATCTATGGCATCTAATGCCACGCCCATGTAGCCTCAGTCATAAAGTAACAACCACTCTCCCCACCCCCATGCTGAACCAAGATCATTGCTCACCACCTCAATCGCAGCTCGCGCACACCATACATGTCCAACAAAACTCTCAGGCACAACATGGGCACCCTCTCCAAAAACCAAGCTACCAATATGGAACCAAAGGTGACCTCCCCTGAGTTAGCAACTCGACACCTGTTTATCTTCCCCACCATCTTGGCATGAAGCATCGAACCCCAGGAAAAATGTTCACCATTAAGTGCCCTCTACATGATCCTCAATTGACCACCACTGATCTGTTGAGTAGCGAGAGAACCATACACTCTCACAATCATCGATGCAATGTAATGATGCAAAAGGGAATCCATTGCCCCAATATGCACCACTGATATCAATAGGAAGTCCTCTCCAGAACAATATGTTTGGGCTAGCTCTGCCAACTGTCCATCCCCGGGTAACATGTGCTCAACAGATAGCAAGACTCCCCAAAAAGGGAGCCCAGTCAAAAAATACACATCCTTTGTCATAGAGAATGTGAGTTGCTCACCTCAGACAATGAAGCACTATAGATCAGGGCTCCACATCAAGATTAGGGACTGTAGAAGGTACTCCTGTGCCCACACTAGTGAACACTAAAAAAACTTTAGGAACCCACAGGATGCCAAAGGGCCTCGTACAGTCGTCTCCTCATCTCTCACCACCTCTCTCGGGCGTGCCCAATTCCTCTCCCTCTAGTGTACTAGCATCGTCAACTGGTCACTTGCATCCACATATACAATACTTTATTATCCATCACAACCCATAAAAACACCGAAAGTCTCCAAAAGAATAGTTTTTGCACCCCTCATCCTTGCCTCAAGTGTGCAACTATTTTTCTCCACAAGCACACACATATGCATGCCTATTCATCCCACAGTTGTGAAATCATGCAAAACTATCAATGATACAAGGGTGCATGCATGTACCCCTGTCACACACACAGTCATGCATTCAAGCATACCTGTCTACTACACAGTTGCACACACATGCACAACTGTCAGGAACACAGTCACGCACAAATGCACGGTTGTGCTTCAAACATGTGTGCATCCAATGCGTGCCTATTTTCCCCCTTCGGACACCCCCATGCGTGGATGTCCCACTTATAGCCACGCACTCATGCACGTAAATCCTTTGATCACCTACGCATTGGGGGGCCCACCCTCACAAAATCCTCTTGTATGACCATTTGTACAGTTCTACCAAAAAATGAAATCCTAGTTACTATGCATGAGGATACAACCACTAACCTGGCACTCGTTGATCCTGAATCGGCTGGATCGATCTTACGGAATCTCCAAATATCCTCTAAAACCTCTCGTCCACTCACTAAGACAGTAGGTACAAATTACGTGGCATTGTGGGCCCTACAACTATATATACACGCTTTCTCCAAACTTCCATGCTCAATTACAGGAGCTTTGGTCGTCCATTTTCTGATCCATCCTCAACCATGGGATCAGGATCCCGCCACCTAAACAATCACATCCCCCAGGTCACCATCCATCATTGGCCCCAGAGGATGCATTTTTCTCACATCTTGCCTAGGTATGCCTCATTATATTCACAAGTTATTGAATTACTGTTATATGTTATTTATCTTTAGATATTGTTCACATCGAGTATTCGATTTTCATGTGTGCAGGTACTTGGTCATCATGCATCAGTGCTACCCCTTTAGGTATATCATCGACATTGGCATGTAATCATTCCCTCTGAATATCAATTGCATCTCCCAGTCACACCCTGCGCTCTTTACCTCTAGGGTCCCCCCAATCCGACTCTGTAGTACTCACACCTTCACTGCATTTTCAGTACTATCAACCAGTAGCACTCTCTTCCACATGTGTTGTCCCAATCATAGTCCCCTCTGGCACTTTGACACTCATATTTTTTTCACCCCCTAGGGCTGGGAGTCCCAATAGTCTTCGCATTCCCGAGAATCAACCACATGATCCTTCTCCTGATTTTGATATCTTCCCCACAATAGAATGCCGGGTAATCTCATTATGGTTTCCATTTGGATATGCCTAAGTAGTATCATTAACCCTCCATTTAATCCATGCTCAATTTTCCCATCTACATATTGTCGTCCATTCATTTTCCTAATAATGAAAACCACCTACGGTGCCCCCACCCTCCACCTGTTTTCTAAGCAACTTGCGCCCTCACTAGCCAAGACATCTTACACTGGGGCACCCATTTATGTATATGCACAATTATCCCAACTTATTGTTTATTCCTTTGGTAATTGTACAAAACCTGTGTTTCCCTCATTTACTTAGCTTTCTATTTTCTCCTTTAGTGACCTTCCTTTTCTTGCAAAGAAACCCCTATCTCCCTTGGTTGGGGTATTTTTTACCTCCTACCCTTGTTGACATCATCCATAAACCCCGAGTATCTTGCAGTCCATACACCTAGGATCTCTACATTTGTCCATCTTGTCACACCTTTGGCACAATTTACCCAAGCCTAGTCATCCCCCTAATGCTAGATTCAGTTTCACAGGTTGTTGCCACTCATCCTTTACATATATCCCCAACCAAGGGAAGTCTTGAGTCTCACCACTTCTTGAATTTGTCTATGTCTGTCATTAGTTCTTGATCTTCTTCAGTAGATTTCATGAATCCCTTCGCTTATTGAACTCGTGTCTCCCTTTCTGTCAACATCAACACAGTTCCCAGAAGGGCGACAGTATATTGACTCTCATTACCTCCACAATGAGGAGTCTTGAATGACATAGAGAGAATCATCATTTCTCTCTATTTTCGTTGACCCCCATGACATTTGACTTCAACACTTTCTCATGTGGTGGTGGGTCTTACTTTGTGACTATTTCAGTTGTTTTTATATTTGTCGAAGACCTCTGAAAATTGTTGGGTCATCAATGCTTGAGATCTATCGACACTTCTCCTAAGTGTCATCACCTCTTTTCATAGTTTGTTCAACATCAAAATTGTCCTCTTCCATTATCAACTTTCCCCCGAGGGCACTGCAATCATATATGCCAACACATAGTTTTAGTTACTATCTCATACATTTTCTGAGTTACATAACACAAGCATGGGGCATGCCTACCTCGTTTGTACATAGTTTTATTTTTCCACACCTTGTGAAGGGTTTGGGTCTTATAGGTTCCCCTCTCCCTCCAATGGGTCTCTCTTGCAACTCCCCTCAACACTCTTTCTTACAAAAATACTCTCAGTAGAAGAAACATTGATATATTTTGGCTATATGTATGCTCCTAACCTCATACATCAGCGGGCATCTGTTATCATTGAAATTTCATCTGCAAATGGTTATAGGAATCCAACATCTCCAAACACCTATTAGTCATCCATGGCCCAAAAAATTCATTTCCAAAGAGCCCAAAAATATACAACCAGTTATAAAATCATCATGCGCTCAGAAGACACAGGAAGCACGTGCACATGCACCAGTCAAAAATGCCGAAAAATTGTACATGCGGCCGATGTGTGACATTGGATGAAAAAAACCGTGCATACCTTAGAACGATGCATTTATTATTTTGTTCAGGCTCCCACCCACTTCTGGTTCATCTCCCAAGTCGATTTGACCCTCAAATCTGAAATGAATCCGAGTGGGGGGTTGGTCAAAGACCTATAGGTGCCCTAAATGGCTCCTTGTTAACAGTAAAGACTGGTTGAATAATGCCTCAAAGCTTTGCTATAAAAATACGCCATGGGTGCACTATATTTTCAAGAATCTATTTTTATTTTTATGCTCCCTCTATTCTCTTGCGAGGAACCTCTTTCTTCATTGGAGCATATAAGCATCATTTCATTGGGCCATTCACATCACCTCTTGAGTGAATGAGCTTTGGATTTCTTCACCATTTCCTTTTAGTTTGTTATTTGTAAAAAGAGCTCAATCATTGGGGGTTGAAGACCCCTCCCTTGGAGGAATAGGGGACCCATAAGCCTCCCTTTCGCTTTGGTGTTTTCCCACTAATACAATCTATCCATTGGTGGCATGATTATCAGTCCTTCTTTTGTTCTATTTCCCTTATGCACATTAGTTTAGTTTCTTTAATTTTTATTAGATTATTTGTTTATTTCCTTGTTGTGTTTGATGTTTCTAACTCTTGCACTCACTTTTGTCTTGTCTAGCTAACCCAAATGGACTTGTAATTTTCCCTCTTTTTCCCATTTAGGTGATGACAATGATAAAACAATCCTCCTTTCCCATGCACTCAGTATATCATGCTGAAATAAAATTGATATTATCAAAAGAGTGAATAACGGGAGAGGGTATGTAGATATCTTTGTCGGGGCTACGAACGCTCGCTGGTAGCGGAGCAAGGTCTGTGATGTCAGTGTGACTCCATCGGGGCTATGGACGCTCAGTGGCAGCGAAGCAACATTGAATCAGGTGAGTAGAGGTAATTAAAGGCTTCATGCCAGTGAATATTTTTCTAGACTTTTGTAAAGAGGAGGCATGAGTCAGGGTCAAAGGAAATGAAGGAGGAAAGGGATTGAAACCCTAAAGGAAGACCTGGAAACATCAACCAAAGGATGTCAAACGCAAAGGTTAAGAGGTTCCAATTTAAAACCAACTAAGATTCTCCATTAGCTTTCGTATCAACCAAGCCTTGGAGGAGGAACAAAGATTCTTCTTTCGCCCAGTGAATTGCCATTTGTTGAGCACTTAACACACCCTAAAAAGTCTATTTCCATTTCTACTTTTTGGGTACCACTTGATCCTTTTCACTGTCTACTTTCACTTCAGTATGAAAATGATGCCTACACTTATCTTTTATGTTTCATGTTTGAATTGTTTAAAGTCTGTCTGAACATACAACAAAGAATCATCTTAACTTTAAATGGGACTTAACAACTACGTAAGGAGCCGATGTTGGAGTTACTTCACACACACCTAGGATTTATTTTTCCTAAGGTTATTTCTTGTTTATTAGTCATAATTAGTCATTATCCAGTCTCCTATATTTTAGGGTAGAATATTCCACCTGTAGAATATTCTCTTTCAGTTGACACTTCAGTTTGACTAGTTGAGTTGAGTTTATATGTTGCATTGGTTTTGTCACCATGCAACATTGGGATCATCACCAACTCACTACTCTTTGTTCAGTCAGTTAACTGAAGACTAGTTGACTAGTTAACTCAGCTAGGTGGCAGTTCCCTCTCGTAACTGCCTAAGAGACTAGACTAGGTGGCAGTTTACTCTTGTAACTATTGGTGTGTGTCCAGATCAATCTAGACCACCACTATGGCTCATTAGTTAATCATTTATCCTATATATATTGTAAATTATTCACTCCTTGAGTGTGGAATATGGTTAATGAGAATTCTTCCATTCTTTCTATCTTGCTTCTTCTTTCTCAATTTTTCTCTACAAATGTGTGTAGTATTTTCTAGCTAGATATATTCTGTGCAGTTTCAACACATTTACATGGTATCAAAGCCGACAGACTACTAAGAAAAATCTACACCAAATTTTTTTGCACGTACAAAATATTGAAGATAGCAAAACGATGGATTATTCGTCAGAAATACTTCTCACGCCTCACAACTATTTGGAATGGAAGCCAAAAAAATTTATTTTGTTAATATGCAAAGGCTTACACCAAATAACCATGGCAATGGAAGTAGAGCTTGATTATGTTGATGAGAAAAATGACTTTCTCAATAGACAAGATATGGCCATAGGAAGTATCAGCATGTCTGTTTATCCCGAACTTTTCCATCAAGTATATGAAGAATCACACGGATCAACTCCAAATGAATCATGGAACAAATTTGAGGTTCTATTTTGGAATAAATAATATTGTGAAGATTTCATGCAAGAGGTCGAATAGATAGAGCCAGAAGAGAATCCATTAGAAGATCAAGCCTCTTATTATGAAGAGTCTTCTACAAAACTATTTGCAGAAATTTGTATTCCATTAATTGAAGATGATGTCTACTTCATTTCATATTTGTTTTCTGAAATTCATGTGGAAGATATATGGCATGCATCTCAGGATTCACATGCAGACACTTTTTCATGCACCATGCATGTATCTCAGGATGCAAAAAAGGAGTCACGCACATCAGAAGCCATTCTGATATTTTCTATGAAAAATTTGCAGAAACAAATTGGATATTTGAATTCGTCTCAAGAAAATATCCAATTTCAAAAAAAGAATCATCTGAAATGGAGTTTGAAAAGTGAAGTTATGATCGTTTTAAAAGCAACCAAATTTCAGCGTTTTTCTAGAAACGGCCGCATGGTTTTCAAAATTTCATCCAAAATTTATTTGGATATTATTCATTATAAGAAGATAAAGTGGATATGTGTGGACATCTCAATGGTGCATATAATTCATCAGATCCGTGCAGACATCTACATATTCAATAAAATCTTCAAAGAGAACAAACTTGCACAATTGCGAGGTCTTCTTGGAGTGAAGGACATGGTTGCTTAGCAACTGCCTTTTGTTCCTTATAATTTTTTATTTTATGCATTGTAATTTGAGGGGGGGGGTTTGTTCCCATGAGTTTTTCCCTCTTTCCTCATTTATTTCAATGTATCTTTTGTATTTGGGTACCTAACATGGCCTCGTAGCTGGGACCCATTCTTTATTTTCACCATAGTGATGTTTAGGGGGGGTGTTGGAGTTACTTCACACACACCTA
>JZKD02S1776757.1:356146-366218 GCA_000966675.3 Picea glauca
GTTATTCTTTCAAAAATCATATTCTTTAGAGAACTCAAAGAAGAAGCTCTTGCTACTTCTAAGGTGAGATGGGATGCATCCTCCAATGAAGTCAAAATTAGGGATCCCTTCATGTTCAAGAATTTCTTTGAAACTACCTACAGAGTAGAAAGGTATTCTAGAATGCTCCTGGAGGAAGGACCTGCATGGATTGGATGAAGGTATAATCCCCCTATCCTCTAGTTTCCTCCAGAAAGTTACCAAAAGGATTATCAAATTAACAAGGAAAGGAGGATGCTGCCTTTGAAGAGCTAGAAAGAAGTAATGGGTTCAGGAGACCTGGTGAACCAACTTTCCCTCCTTAAAACATCATTGCTTTACATGTAAGATCTTAGCTTGCATGAGGACATGCAAGAAGGTAAGCTAGGGAGTATGTTGGGTTATGAAAAAGGTACAAATATGCTCCTTATTCACACAGTTTGTGATACAATCTTGAGTGACTTTTCTGATTAATTAGGGATAAATAGAATAGAAAATGATTAATATGTATTCTAGTGATATTATTGAATTCATGATGAATAAATTCTAAAATACGATTGAAATTGTTTGATTTTGTTACAGGATTGGTTAAATATTGTCAAAACCGAAATATAAAAGGATATCTTAAAGATGCGTGAGCCATTGGAGGTTAAGGACTTTTGGCACAAAAGAAGTTTTAAAGATGATTCGGTTTTCTATATTGTAACTTTATAATAGTAAAGCAATCCTGATGATCTTTCGATCCTTGAGATGGCTTGATTTACTCAGATTATTGTATATATAGAGGATAATAGGTCCTAAAAGATAAGCTAAGAATTACATTCAAGTATTCAGACTCAGATTTACTTTGCACGAGCCCTTTTGTGAATGATGTACCAACTATGAAGTTAATAAAAGATTTGATCATTTCCATCATTTCTATATACTAATTTTCTCGTAGCAGTGCTTCTAAGGACCAAGGGCCTAGTCTAAAGGAGCTGTTGTTTCAACTATAATTGTATCAGATTGATTTTTGTTTTACGATTCAATTCCCTTTGACAATGGTTAAGACAAATGCATAAGCGTGATAATGATTTCATATTGTTTGCATACAGAAGATAGATATGTCTCTTGAGTGTCAATGATTGCTAATTCCAATTTCCATTACTGTAGTTTTATGCTTGACAGTTCCTCATGTTTTCATATGTGATGTTCCGTTTTCTTAAAATTTGCATTAGTTGTTCCTTTCGAATAGGTTACAATTGTCATTCCTTTTAGTTAAAGTTACAATTGTTGTTCCTTTCCATTCAATTATGATTGGTGTTCCCTACGATTAGATTACAATTGTAGTTTCTTTCTATTAGAATAGTTCACTATTTCCTTTCCAACAATTTGATTCCTAGTTAATAGTCAATTCTGTAAGTTTTTACTCAAATTAAATCATTGTTTTTCAGTTAAATGAATTTAGCAAGTTAGCTAGTTCCTTTTCATTCACAGAATGTTAGCAATTAGATTTCAATTTTGCTAAGTAAGATCTTAATCTTAGAATCTTTAAACGAACATTTGAGGAACTTGATTGTGGATAAACTCAAGTTTTCTTTAGCTATGTGATTTTAGCCTCTACAAGTTATCTGCATAGACTTTGCTGATGTTATTGAGATAAAAGAAAAATCCTTGGGTTGATAAATTAATGTTAAAACTAAGGTTGTTTTAGGACATCTTTAGAACCCAATAGTAAATTTACATAGAAAAAGGGAATGTGATACATTCAAAACACTTTCATGTTTTTTTTATATAATTAAAGCTCCTGCCAAGCTTGGGTTACATACATTTAGATTCCACCGACATCTTGACTAATCGGCCCAGTCACAGTGAGAATGTAAAACCCTTACAGGAAAAAAAAAGAGAAAAATTGTAAAGCGTCACTTCAGGGAACGCAAAGAAAGAGCCCACCCATTATGTACCTCCTGCACACGAACCTTTTCCTAGACTACTCCTCGTGTCCTGAAGTGTTTTCTTTTCCTCTTTTACTGTCATCCTCTACACCTCGCGTAGCTGCACAATTGTATCTTGTGCTTCTCAAAGCTGTCTCTAGAACCAAACTGTGCTTCTTTCATGACCCTGCGACGACGACACCTCCCGATTCTTAACTACCAACTGTCTCCACAACTCTCTATTTTCTTGGTAGATTTAGGCTATGGAAAGTTGGGCCCACTCTAACTATTGGATGGGACTCTTAATGGGAGAACCCCATGCCTTTTCCCTTCCCTTTCATATCCTGTTTCCTCTATTGATAGTACTGACATGTTCTGACCAGTTAGTGAGCATCATAGACCCCTCAACGGATGAATGTACACTCATCTAAGCTGGGAGGCGGTCTTCTTCCCTTTTTCCCTTATCTTTCCTAAGCCGTCCCCTTCTCCATGGTGTTTGCTTCTGAGAGGGCACGACCCCTAGCATATGTCTTTCATACGAACTTCTCTCCACCCCTACCTTCGCTGGAGACACTGACACCATTTCCAAGCAAAGGTCGATACCTCTCATTGGAGCTTCAGGGACACTAGAAGCCAATAAGAAAGAGTCCCATGCACGTTGGGGCTCAAACTTGGCACTTCGACTACCTCACAAACGTCGTCCCTTGTTTAAAGGGTATAGTATAGTGCAATAACATAGTGGCTTAGATGTCTGTAGATGGAAAAGGACTACTACATGGAGTTTCGCCAGAATGAACTCGCAAGAACAGCGTTATACAGGTATAAACTTGGCATATGCATAGAATTCCCCACAGAATTCCTATAATTTATAGTGGAACAAAGAAGTGAAATAAAGCATGCCAAAGAACACTCACACCTCATGATAGGATGTCTTCAAGATTTAACATATCACAACTTCTTGACGGATGCAATCCAGAATGCATAAAATGCCATCGATCAGAGTTGCAAGGAATATATGGTACGATCACTCCAATCTCTTTAAACTCCCCAACTTCCATTATTAACGAATGATAGTTGACACACTTGGTGATATGACTCTTGGAGGTATTTAACGACTTCCTTATTACAGTATCTGACCTTTTGGGAGTGTACGCGCACACACTCAACTCTGGTGTCTTTTCCCAACCCCAAAGGTCGAGCGGCTATTGTGACAGTTCCGATGCTCATATCGGTCGTACTTTATTTTCCTTGCGGCACGCTAATGTAATTCATTTAAACTAAAGAGGAGCGATGACATGGACAAAGATATCGCAGGTCATTCAAAGGGGCGACTGGGATCATGTAAGTATTCATAATCAAGATTAACGAACTCCACAGGTATGCTTCAGTCTATTCTGTTTGTTTGTACATTATATTATATTACTTGATCACTAAACTACCTCAACCTCGATTGCAGGAAAGATTCCTCGATTACCGAACAAATATTGCTCCATGATATCGTCGAAGAACTCGAAAGAAACATCAAAGCAGAATCAAAAGAGAAATGAAGGATATCGGGCTCCCCAAGTTTAGCACCCCTGAAAAATTTGTCGACTTAATCAACGTAGTCAACTTGCATGCCAAACAAGAATCACTATGGACCAAAGAGCTCGTAAAGATGATCAATGCAATGCCAGGGCAAGTGCAATGATTCAAAGGACCTTCGATTAGGGCCTGAACCATGCTACACCAGTTGAACTCTAGTCTCGTAAAGTATCAGGTGCATGCAGTGGATATCAGAGGAATATATGCCACTCTGATGGAACAACACAGATTTCCATGGGCCCAAAATTTTGAAGAACTATTTATCAACTAGACTGAATACGAGAGAAGTCACCCTTTCCAAGAAATATCTCGGGTTGACTGTTAAAGAAACTGTTAGAAGATAATGCCATGTGGCAATTTTTTTCTTTTCTTAAACTGCACTTAGCCATTAATTTCAGTTGAAATTTATATTATAAATAAAGACATCGACCAATTAGTTAAGGGTCGATGGTCATTGTAAGAACTCTTTATTTTTTGGTTGTTAAGGATTATTTTGAAGTTGCTATGAATTGAGAAGTCCTTCTGGACCAAAGACAGACTGTTTTCATCGGATGCATGTGATTAGACTTGGATAAGAACTACTTCCTATCCTATTTCATGAATGATGCAGTAATGAGTAAGAGCAATTAATTATGTTGTCAAGTTATCTGGTGCAATGTTTTGATGTTCTTTGCTTTAAATGATGAAGACAAATCATTGTGTTATTATGTGATGAATGGTTATGGTAGATGAATTATTTTTCTTTCCATTATCTTATTACATATGTTCTTTATTTTTGATAATTAGTTTCTTAAATAGTAATTGGATGCTCACATGGTCAATGTATTAGTACTAGGCTTGTGGTATATAATCATTGTCTGCATGTTTGAGCAGCAGATTATCCCAAGTTTAGCCTCTTCTTGAGTAGTTAAAACTTAATCATGTTTGTTGTCAAGTTGGTTTATACTGGCTTTCATCTCTCATACTAGCCCCACCCAAGAGAAAATATAGAAAAGAACAGTCCTAACTGAAGGAAGAGCCTTCACAAGAAAAAACAAATCCCATCGATAAATTGGTTGGATCGCAAGATCTGAAGAACCATTCCATATTTAAATGCTATAGAGTCTAATTGGGCCTCGGTGGCGGGTTTGGTTCCTACTGTTGAGTCAAGGGATTTAAGACCCATCAACACATTTCAAGTCGAATTTCGATCAAAAACTTCACCTCTCTACTCCATCAACCTTTTCAAACCATCTGAAGTCATTAAAACTCCGATTTCACTCAAGAAATTGGGGAATTTCTCTCTAAATCACCATTTTCCCCAAACTTGTCACATACAAAATGTACAATGATGAATTTCACAAATTTGTTGTCGTCTTGGCCCATACAAGCCTGGTGTTTGAACCAGAGCTCTGATACCACAATGTAAAGTTCCCTAGCCCCAACCGAGGGACATTTTGGTGTGAAATAAACATCATTTTGTTTTTTGATAACTAATTAATCATTTTATTGTTAGATGATTTCCTATAGCCTATAGCTACAAAAATCAAACATATTTAGCTACTGTCTACAACCATAAAATAGAAGCATCTACAAAATGCTAATAATCAACATGAAATGCATCTAAACAACTCATTACAACAACATACATATCATTCTCATTTACACAGATTTCATGCACAACATATAAACTGTAATATTCCAGATATAAAAAAGTATGCAAAACAAAAATAAATAGCTAGAAATGGAAGATGAACAACAACACAATAATGCCAAAATGATACCAGAATAACACCAGAAAGAGCACTTTGATTACTGAGAGCAATGTTCACTTTCCTCTTCAAGGGGAAAACCTCTAGCAAAGCAGAGCTCTATTACAATAATATCCAAGAAAAAAGTTATCATACCCTCAACTCCTATTTATACTAAATATGTCTATCAAAAGAACCATCTAGAGGAAGATCCTTCTAGAAGTGGAAGCTTCTATTAGGTCTTATTACATTGGACTTATTCTTCCTTATTTCTAGGCCTTATTAATATTGAACTTTATTACATCAAAATATATTATTCTACCTACATGAGGGGTTATGTCCCTAACATGTCCTCCCCCTTAAAAACAACCTTGTACTCAAGGCTTGAGATGTGGAAATTGTTGTAGAATGGTAGCTAGTTCCCATGTGGCATCTGATGGAGTTGTATATTTCAACTGGACTAACATTTCCTTGATGGTTCGCTGACACAGACGAAACTCACACTAGTCCAAAAATGCTTGTGGTTGCAGCCAAATGGATCCTTCTTCGTCCAACGCAAGAAGGTTGGTTTGAGTGTGGAACTTAGTTCCAATCACCTTTTCTTTAAGAAGGAAACATGAAAAAAAAGATGGAGCTTAGAATAATTGGGCAAAGCTAGTTGATAGTCCACCTATTCCACACACTTGAGAACAGTATAAGGACCATAAAATTTGGGCGCCAGTTTCTGACAATGGTCAGCCTTGAGGGAAGTTTTCTTGTATGGTTGCAGTTGAAGAAACACATGATCCCCTTTTGCAAAGTGACGTTTAGAGTGACCTTGATCTGCTTGTTGCTTCATGCAATTTTGGGCCATGACTAAATTATCTTTGAAGGTACGGAGAATAGCCTCTCGAAATATAAGCGTTTGGTCAATTTCCTAGACCTTCGAGACACCTAGAAAATATGAGAGAACTCAAGGTGTATTTTGTCCATATACCGCTTCAAAAGGAGTCATGTGGGTACTTGTATGATACGAAGTGTTGTACCACCATTTAGCTAGTGGTAACCATTGATCCCACTGATTTTTCCTTTCCGATGCATAACACCTGGAATATGTTTCTAAACACTTGTTGACAACTTCAGTTTGACCATCAGTCTGGGATGATAATATATGTTGAGATGCAATTGGGTGCCTTGTAGCTTGAACAGTTCTTTCCAAAAATTACTGGTGAAAGTTGGGTCGCAATCATAAACAATAGAATGTGGCATGCCATGAAGCTTGAAGACCTGATCCATGAAAATTTGAGCCATAGTTGATGATGTAAATGGGTGTTGAAGAGAACATAAATGAGCATACTTGGAAAGACGATCAACTACCACCATGATGACTGATTTATTTCCCCATTTAGGTAAGCCTACAATAAAATCCATAGAGATACCCCGCCAAATAACAGGTGGAATCAGAAGCTGTTGTAGTGTGCCAGGAGATTTGACTATTTCTCCCTTGTTGTGTTGACACACATCACATTCAACCACAAAATTAAAAACATCCTATTTCATACCATCCCAGAAAAAAAGAATGTTTGACCCTTTCATAGGTTTTGGTAAACCCGGAGTGCCCAACTGTGGGTGTAGCAATTTGTGAAAATTCTTCAATGAATCTTCTTTAATACCCTATTAGTCCCATAAAAGACCTTACTTCTGTGACATTTCTTGGTTTCGATCATTCATTAATGGATTTATCTTCATTGTGTCCACAATTATTCATTTTTTTGAAATAATATGATCCAAGTAGTGAATATGTCGCTGATAAAATGAACACTTCCTTATCTTTTCATAAATATGATTCTCCCTCAACACCTGCAACACCTTCCTCAAGTGTTTCTCGTGTGCTTCTTCAAACTTTGAGTAAAAAGAATGCCATCCAAAAATACAATGAAAAATTTATCTAAATACTCTCTAAAAACTCCATTCATCAAACACATGAAAACAACTGATGCATTCGAAAACCCAAATGGCACCACTATAAAATTGTAATGAGCATACCTTTTTCTAAAGGAAGTCTAACTGATGTATTCCTATTTTATTCTTACTTGGTGATGCCCAGATATGAGATCTATCTTCAAAAATATCCTTGCACCTTTAAGCTGATCAAACAGGTCATTTATCCTTGGCAAAGGATACTTGTTCTTTATTGTTACTTTCTTCAACCTATTGAAATCGATAGAGAGTCTTAACCTCCCATCCTTCTTCTTGATGAACAAAATTTTTACACCCCAAGGTAACACATTTGGGCGTATATACCCCTTCTTCAAAAGCTCTTCAAGTTGCATCCGCAACTCCTTCAGTTTCGGCATACTCATCCTATAAGGAGTCTTGGATACAAGTGCTACTCCCAACATCAGATTTATAGAGAAGTCAATATCTCTTTTCAGAGGAAATCCCAGTATCTCTTTAAATACATCCTCATATACTTTCAGTACAACATAGTCTTCGACACTTGGCACTTTATCCTTAGGTACCTCTTCCACGTGCATTGTGAATACTTGACACCCTTTCCTGTAACTTTTTTTCAACTGCAATGCCTAAATTTCTTTGATGGTCATAGCCCTTGGAATTCCTTGAACTGATCTCAAGTTTCATTTCTCATATAGGAAAGTGAATGCCTTATTGTAAAAATCCAGGATAGCATGATGCTCATCCAACCAATCCATACCAATGAGGAATCATATGATCCCAAAGGTATAATATTCAAATAAGGTTATGTGGACAATCCATTATTCTCCAATGGACATGCCTTAACCATCTCATTGATTTTCTTTTTTCCTCTTCTATCTAACTGCACCAACCATGGTTTTCCAAGCTTACTTCTCAATAGATGGAATGTTTCCACCATATTATGATCTAGATAACTATGACTATCTCCTAAGTCAATTAAAATAGCAACAGGTTGGTCTTTAATATTACCTTCTACCTTGATCATGTGCGAATGGAACTCATCCTTATTGTTATCTAGTGTGGCGTAAATCCTTGTCACATTTCTACTCATGTCTTTCACTTTTGTATCTTGTTGTAGACTATGTGCAATCCTCTCTTTATCACCTCTTTGAGGACAATCTCTACACATATGATTTTTTCCACAACCCCAACACTGCATAGGTTGTTCCCATGACTAATGTCCCATTTTTTCCAACATTCTGGGCTCCTCAAGAGTCGTCTATCCTTGCACAATATTTATGAAAAAAGGTGGCTTAACTCCCTTCTTCATCTATTACACCTTACTTTTCATCTTCTCTTCCCAATCCTTTTGGAGAGTCGGTGCCTTAGGGTCTCTTCCAACATTTTAGGGTCATCATATTGTATATTTTCACTAATAAATGAGGGAAGCCTGCTCAAATATCTCTAAATATTCACCTCTTCATCCTTGATAAAATACACATAATTCTAAAATTCTAAAAATATTCTTTTGTACTCATTAATCGTCATGCTCCCAAGACTAAGTGCGAAGAACTCCTTCATTTTCCTATCATAGTATCACTTGGTAAAATATTTATTTTGAAAATGCCTCTAGAACTCTCTCCAAGTCACTTTATTCTAATCAATTTGTTTCACTTTCACACACTGATCCCACAACATTGATGCCTTTCCCTTTAACTGATAGATATCAGTTCTCCCTTCCACCCGCGCAAAATAGTTATCCAGGTGGAAGTATTTCTTCATACCCAAGAACCAGGTATCTGCATATTCATTCTTTTTGTGCTCACCATCAAAGTTAGGAGGCTTGATATTATTCATTTATCCTGATTTCTCTTCCACCTTAGTACTTATCTTATGCTTTATGACATGATATGGAATCGAACTACTGCGTGCTTTTCTGGAAGAAATATTACCAACACCTATTTCTTCTCTTCTTTTCTCATCATGAGACCTACGAATTATTGATCTACTCGTTTCTATATCCTTATACATCTTATTTTCTATTATGTACCGACTTTGAATCAATTTGAAATTGAAGTCATTTTTTTGTGCCTTGTCTCTCATAAGCCTTTCCTTATCATCCTTATAACTCTAGACATCTTTTTGCAATATAATTACAGTTTCTACCAATCCGCCCCCCTTGTATTTTGTACCATAGATACCCAAACTGACATACAGATCTCCAAATTTATCATCAGCACTGTAATTAATCTATGCATCTTCCATACTTTTAATATTTTGCACTAACTCATCATGTTCTATTCACCAATAATTCTACAAAATCTCCAGACAACAAGATTTTTTAAGTGATTTCATGCAACAATTACATGAAAAATTTGTGCCAAATTGTCAAAATCCTTCCTTTGGGTTTCTTGGATGATTTTAACATTCCAACTCTAATGTGCACACATGTGCATTACTACTCTTAGTGCACATGACAACTCTATACCATGCACCATTGTTTTTTTGTGCGAATGAAACTCTGCACTGTGGAGCACCAATTCTTAGTGCACACATATATTCATGCTAGTATCTTCCCATACAAGTCTATTGTTGAACCAATAGCTCTGATACCAATATATAAAGTACCCAGTCTCCCACTAAGAACTTGTTGGAAGATTGGTTGTTGTCATTGATGTCAACCCTATTCATGGGTTTTGGACCGCAAGATTGATGAAGGTATTTGGACATGAAGGAAAATACACATGTGGATACAACACCCATGGATGGATAGTATACATCATGTTGTTTCTAGAGGTATGTGGCACGTCACATGGATCCTCATGGTTGAGGAGAAATGAATTTTTGAAGATGACAAAGTGAATTGAAGAAGGAAGTACATGTAGGCCCTGAAGATAATTAAAGAAAAGA
>JZKD02S1776757.1:396139-421777 GCA_000966675.3 Picea glauca
CTTTCCTCACTTTATTTTCAATGTATCTTTTGTATTTGGGTACCTAACATGGCCTCGTTGTTGAGACCCATTCTTTATTTTCAACATAGTGATGTTCAGTGGGGGGTGTTGGAGTTACTTCACACACACCAAGGATTTCCTTTTCCTAAGGTTTTTCCTTGTTTATTAGTCATAATTAGTCATTATCCAGTCTCCTATATTTTAGGGGAGAATATTCCACTTGGAGAATATTCTCTTTCAGTTGACACTTCAGTTTGAATAGTTGATTTTAGTTTATATGCTACATTGGTTTTATCACTAAAGAAGAATCAGGTTCAATGAATTCAGAGAATGTATACAATCTAGATTGATGATTTACTTCACTGGTAGCAACCCTGGATTGGTTTTCAGAATGTAGATGTCCATGGAATTTGTTGTGAATATGACTTTATTTCTAGTGCCATAATTTTTCATCTAACACATGGAGAGAAGGTTGACAAAAAGTTTGGGAATGTGCAACACATTCCCTAAGATTATGTTGGTGAGTTCAATCCTTCCTTTGCTGGTGACTTCGACATAAGAGTTCTCCCCCATCATAATGGGAGGACCTTTGCATGCATCCAAATAAGAATATACTACTTTTGAGGTAGCCATGTGATGTGATGCTCCTGAATCTACAATCCAAGCATCGAGAAAGGAGTTGATGGAAATTAAGGCATGGCTAGATTTTTCTTTCATGGAATTCGGATCTTCTGGCTTCTTCTTGTTTGCACCCTCAGGGATGCGATCTCCAAGGTTGTTTTGTTAAAGTATTTGAGACATAATATCTATTTTTTTTTGCATGCATGCGTATTTTGAATGGAATCATTTGTGACGATATGTGCATTTCTCTCCTTTTCTTCCCTTTTCTCCTTTGGATCCAGAGGCATCGGTGAAAAGTTTTGTGTACCCTTCCTTCTTTGTATATGCATGAGATTTTCGTTTATCTTTATATTTAGAGTTTTGATATTTGTGGATGCCATCTTTCATAGTGAGTACATGTGCCTTTGGGCCTTTGACTGTGCCCATGTTGATGAGATTGGTTTTCTCTTGTGTCATTGATTCAATAAATTCCTCAAGAGAAGGCATCTTCCAGATGGCTCCAGAGGCAAATCTGACAGAATTAAATGTGGATACAAATACATAGAATTCAATACCAAGCTTGGAATGAATGGTGAGAACCATGTGTTTATTCTCTTTCAATTTATCAACCCCACAAGTGTTGGGTATGTGTTATATTCTTTGCATGTGTGTGTGTGGATGCATCAGATATGATAACTGCAGAGCCCCGAATGTTTTTTTTTGGGGCAATTTTTGCTATTTTTAGCGGATTTTGCTATTTTTAGCAGTTTTGTAGATTAATCCCGGATTAAGGGATTAGGATTTTGGTATTTATGGAATACCTAAAAACATTGTATATATTGTATGGTAAATGGTGAAATTCGATATAATGAATATAAGAAAGGTTTTCCCGGTTAAGGGTTTCTGGTATATATCTCTGTGTACTATGTGAATGAACCATTGATTAAATTCTGTTTTTCTTAAGAATCTATATGCATTGCTTTACTTCAAAGGTTTAAAACTTACATGTGGTATCAGAGCTCGTTTTTTACTTAAGAGGGATGCCTTTTTGTTGAGGGTTTGGCTTAGTCTTGATAAATCAAGTTTATCTTGGGTCTGTGATAAACCTGGGTTTAGTGGGAGCTTTTGCAATGATGATTTGAGTGCAGAAAGAGGAATGGCGAGTTATTATAGAATCAAGATAGAGAAGTTCAACGATAAAAATTTTGAACTATGGAAGATGAAAATGGAGGACCTTCTTATAGACAAAGAACAATGGATCGTTGTGGATCCTGGTACATAGCCTACTAGTACACCATCTACTAGCACATAGGCTACTGGTACACAACCTACCAGTACACAAACTACCAGTACACCACCTAATGGTATGTTGAAAGAATATTGGGAGAAGTTGGACAGAAGAGCAAGGAGTACTATTTGACTCTACCTGGCAGATTTGGTGTTGTTGAATGTCTCAGGAGAATCTATAGCCAAGGAACTATGGGATAAGTTGGGGAATTTGTATCAATCAAAGTCCCTGGTAAACAAGTTGTTTCTTCGAAATAAGCTATATCATTTAGGATGGAAGATGGAGAGTCTGTGACAGAACATCTAAATGCCTTTAATACTCGGATAAGTCCACTTGGATCTATTAATATTACGATTGCAGAAGAAGATAAGTGTATTAATTTGTTATGTTCTTTGCCAAACTCTTGGGATAATCTGGTTGTAGCAATAGGTAGTACCACTCAATCAAAATTGAAGTATGAGGATGTAGTTGCATCCTTTTTATCTGAAGAGATGAGGAAAAAAATCATGGATGGTCACAACACAGATGCTTTATTTGTAAGAGGGTGTACCTAAGATGGGAACCCTGGTAAGCCTTTGGGTGGAGATCTAAATCTACAGGTAGATATAAGTCTCGAGGAAAATCTTTGAGGAAATGTTGGAAGTGTGGTAAAACAAGGCATTATAGGAAAGATTGCAATTCTAAGAAGGTTGAAAAACCAAAGGGATTTGATAGTACCTCTTCCACAGAGGCAAAAACCTCCACTGAAGAAGAAGGTGATGTTTACCTAGCATCTACAAGTACACATGCAGACCGTGATGTATGGTTGATCGAATCAGGTGTGTCATACCATATGACTCCTTAGAGGGAGTGGTTCTCTGAATATGAAAAATATGATGGTGGTGATGTATTCCTAGGAGATGGCTTGAAAGAAAAAATCTTGGGACGTGGAAGGGTTAAGTTGTTGCTAAAATATGGAAGGATTAGAACTCTCCTTGGGGTTCTACACATTCCAAAACTAGCCAGGAGCCTAATATATGTAAGCAAGATGTATGATGTAGGAGTGGATACTATATTTGGAATGAACACTTGCAAGATGGTACGAGGAGTAATGGTGTTGATGAGGGGAGTTCGATGTGGAACTCTGTACAAGTTACTGGGAAGCACTTATAATAATGGGTGTAACAATTATGTTGTCCTTGAGAAGACAAATAAATAAGACGAGACCAATATCGTCCCTAAAAAGAAGACCATGATGTGGCATCAAAGACTGGAACATATTGGAGAAAAGGGCCTTCAAACACTACACGGTAAAGGTATGGTTGAAGGTATGTATAATTGCACTCTGGATTTTGAATTCTGTGAAAATTGCATATATGGTAAACAGAATCGAGTAAGATTCCCATCTGGTGCTACAAGAGCAAAGGGGATCTTAGAGTTCATACACAGTGATGTGTTTGGACCTGTTCCTGTTCCATCCCTAGGTAAATTTGTGTATTATGTTTCATTCATAGATGATTTTTCAAGGAACACATGGATTTATTTTCTTAGAAAGAAATATGAGGTATTTGATAAATTTAAAGAGTTTAAGGCTCTGTAGAAAATCAGATAGAGAAGAAAATAAAGGTATTGAGAACAAATAATGGTGGAGAATTCTGCAGAAATGAATTTGAAGAATTTTGTAAGAAGTGTGGTATAGAAAGGAAGAAGACTACTCCATACACTCCTCAGCATAATGGAGTTGCAGAAAGGATTAATAGGATATTGATGGAAAAAGAAAGGAGCATGGTCAGTAGTGTCAGGTTAGGACAAGAATTCTAGGTAGAGGTAGTGGGTACAACATGTTACCTGGTCAATCGATCGCCTTCATCAGTGTTGGACGATAAAACTCCACATGAGGTATGGTATGGAAAGAAACCATCACTTCAACATATTAGAGTGTTTGGTTGTGATTCTTATGTACATGTTCCAAAGGAAAATAGGAGTAAGCTGGATAAAAAGGCTAAAAAGCGTATCTTTATTGGTTATAAAGATGGTGTGAAAGGTTATAAACTTTGGAACCCAGAAACCAAGAAGACTATTTACAACCGAGATTTTGTGTTCAGAGAGGTAAAAGATGTTTCCAAACAGGAATTCCTACCAACGCAAGACAAACCTGAGAAAATAGAGCTTGAGTTAGATGATGCAAAATCTTAATCATCTGAAGAAGAGGAAGCAAAAGAAGAAGAAGAAGAACCTCATACCCCAGTATTGAGGAGATTAGTGAGAGATAAAAGGAAACCAAAAAGGTATAGTCCACTTGATTTCCATTCCAATTTTTCTTTATCTATTACTGATGATGATCCTAGAACTGTCAGGGAAGCAGTGAATTCAAAGTATAGTAAACTCTGGAAGAAGGCTATGGTTGAAGAAATGGATGCCTTGGATAAGAATGAGGCATGGGATATAGTTGAGATGCCAGCTGGAAGAAAATCTATTGGTAGCAAATGGTTGTTTAAGAAGAATTTTAATGCACAAGGTAAAGTGGAGAAATACAAAGCTCGGTTAGTAGAAAAAGGTTATT
Source organism: Picea glauca (assembly GCA_000966675.3). Lineage (NCBI taxonomy): Eukaryota > Viridiplantae > Streptophyta > Pinopsida > Pinales > Pinaceae > Picea > Picea glauca. Next base: position 400,570 of record JZKD02S1776757.1, read on the forward strand.
CCCAGGTAGAGGGAATTGACTTTGGTGATATTTTTTCTCTTGTTGCTAAGTTAACTTCTATTGGATTTATTTTATCTATTGTTGTTGCTTTTGATCTTGAAGTGGAACAGATGTATGTGAAGTCAACATTCCTACATGGGGATCTAAAAGAAAAAATCTACATGAAGCAGCCAGAAGGCTTTGCATTGAAGGGAAAGAAAGAGCTGGTCTATAAGCTAAAGAAGTCACTATATGGTCTGAAGCAATCACCTAGGATGTGGTACCAAAAGTTTGACACATACATCCTTGGATTGGGATTTGTAAGAAGCAAGGATGATCATTTTGTATATTCCAAGGAGGTTGGTAATCACTTCATTTATGTAGTGTTGTGTGTTGATGACATGTTGGTAAGAAATAACCTGGATGTTATCAAGGAGGTGAAATCGCAGCTATCCTCCAAATTTGATATGAAGGATCTCAATGTTGCTAACTTCATTCTGGGAATGGAGATTGAAAGAGATCATGCAAACAAGAAACTCTGGTTGAATCAGAGAAAATATGTTGAGACGATATTGCAGAGGTTTAATATGCATGGAAGTAAACTAGTCAAGGTTCCTATTCTCATAGGTGTAAAGTTATCTGCAGATCAGTGTCCCAAGACACAGGAAGAAGAAGAGGACATGTCCCATGTTCTGTATGCCAGTGCAATTGGTAGTTTGATGTATGCAATGGTTTGTACTAGACTGGACATTACACATGCAGTGGGAGTTTTGAGTAGGTATATGTCAAAAACAGGGAAGGAGCATTCGACAACAGTAAATAGGGTCTTCATGCATCTTTGTGGCACCATGAGTTATGGATTGTTCTACCAAGGAAGACAAGGATTGGACAGAGTGGTGGATATACATGGATTTGTTGATGTAGACTGGGCTGGAGATCTGGATCACGAAAGATCTACAAGTGGGTATGTGTTTGAACTATTTGGAGGGTTAATCAGTTGGATGAGAAAAAGATAGGTTGTAGTGGCACTCTCAACTATAGAAGTTGAATACATGGCAGCCACTCATGCAAGCAAGGAAGCAGTATGGTTACAAAGATTATGTTTAGGTATTGGGTTGGTACAACAAGAAATGATATTAGATTGTGATAGTCAGAGTGCAATCTTCCTGGCAAAGAACCAAGCTTATCATTCAAAGACAAAGCATATTGATGTTCAGTATCGCTTTGTGAGAGACATGGTTGAGGAAAAGGAGGTGTTGCTGGAAAAGGTTGACACTTTGAAGAAAGTTGTAGATTCATTGACAAAGTCTGTGAGCACAGAAAAGTTCTCCTGGTGTAGAGTAACAATGGGCATTGTTGCCCTGGAGTTTTGACTATATAATTCCTTGGACCCTTGGATGCAAAGAAAATAACAAGTGGGAGAATGTTGGGTATGTGTTATATTCTTTGCATGTGTGTGTGTGGGCACGTCAGATATGACAACTGCGTCTGACGATCCCTCATACTAGTTCATTTTTTGTGCCATATACGCCAGGTGATTTCCTGGGGGGGGGGAGGGTATGCCCCCCCTGGTTACACGCAGCATTCGGGGCAGGGCCTCGAAAATTTTTTTTTGGGTGGTTTTTGCTATTTTTAGCAGTTTTGTAAATTAATCCCAGATTAAGGGATTAGGGTTTTGGTATCTACAGAATATCAAAAAAAATTGTATATATTGTATGGTGAATGGTGAAATTCAATATAATGAATATAAGAAAGGTTTTCCCAATTGAGGGTTTCCAGTATATATCTCTGTGTACTATGTGAATGAGCCATTGATTAAATTCTATTTTTCTTAAGAATCTATATGCATTGCTTTACTTCAAAGGTTTAAAACTTACAACAAGATTTGAGTTCTGACAATAAATCCTTGAATTTTGTAAAGAAATATTGGATATTGTCAAAGATTTTTGGATCCAATGTCAGAATCTCCACCTCCAGCATGTGTCCCCTCATCTCATCTTGTTTTCCAAAGAGCCCTTCCAAGATGGTCCAGGCTTGATTGGGATTCTTACAGGAAGATATGTGAAAAAGGATATCGGGAGAAATAAGACTTCATATTTTTCTGAATTCCTCATCCATACGATTTAAATACTTGGATTTTTCTATGGATGATGTCAGTTCTGTATCTATTTTCAAGGTTAACCTATATAACCCTTTGGTTCAGAAATATCTAGTTGTTTTCTACTTCAATAGACTAGGTGGTAGTTCACTCCATAGAGTACGTGGTAGTTCACTCCCGTAACTGTTGGTGTGTATCCAGATCACTCTAGACCACCACTATGGCACATTGGTTCACCTCTAGTGTGCACTCATTGAGCTATGCAGAGTATATCATGTGTAAACTATTCATTATTCACAACGGTTAATGAGAATTGTTTTATTCTTTCTCTCCTTCTTCTTCTTTCTCCAATTCTCTCTGCAAATATGTGTATTATTCTTTCTCCAATTATCCAAGTTTGATACCATGTCAATGTGTTCAATCTGCATATAATATATCTAGCTAAACAATAATACAGACATTTTTAGAGATAATTGGAGAAAGAAGAAGAAGGAGAGAAAGAATAAAAGAATTATCATTAATCGTTGTGAATAATGAATAGTTTACACATGATATACTCTATATAGCTCAATGAGTGTGCACTGGAGGTGAAACAATGCACCATAGTGGTGGTCTAGAGTGATCTAGACACACACCAACAGTCACGAGAGTGAACTGCCACCTAGTCTAGTCTCTCAGGCAGTTATGGGAGCGAACTGCCCCCTAGTTGAGTAAACTAGTCAACTAGTCTTCAGTTAACTAACTGAATAGAGAGTAGTGAGGAGTTAACTCAGGGAATCAATGGTAATGCACCATTCTGGTGATGATACCAAGGCAATTTTGAATTATCATGGTGATGATCCCAATGTTGCATGGTGATAAAACCAATGCAACATCTAAACTCAACTCAACTAGTTAAACTGAAGTGTCATCTGAAAGAGAATATTCTCCAAGTGGAATATTCTCTCCTAAAATATAGGATACTAGATAATGACTAATTATGACTAATAAACAAGGAAAAAACTAAGGAAAAATAAATCCTAGGTGTGTGTGAAGTAACTCCAACATTCTTCAAACTTTGAGTAAATAAGAATTCCATCCAAAAAAACAATGACAGACTTATCTAAATACTCTTTGAAAACTCCATTCATCAAACACATGAAGATAGCTAGTGAATTAAACAACCCAAATGGAACCATTGCAAACTCATAATATCCATACCTTGTTCTAAAGGTAGTCTTACTGATGTCTTCCTCTTTTATTCTTACTTTCTGATACCCATATATGAGATCTATCTTTGAAAATATCCTTGTGCCTCTCAGTTGATCAAACATGTCATCCATCCACGGAAAATGACACTTGTTCTTTACTGTTACCTTTTTCAACTGCCTAAAATTGATACAAAGTATCAGCACACCATCCTTGTTCTTCACAAAAAAAAATGGTGCACCTCAAGGAAACACACTTGGCCATATATACCCCTTCTTCATTATCTCTTCAAGTTTCATTTCAACTCCTTCAATTCTGGTGTACTCATCCTGTAAGGAGTCTTGGATACATGTGTTGCTCTCAACATCTGATCCGAATTTTATGAGTAGAATGAAATGACTACAGATTATTAAATGATGCTTAACACAGAATAACAAAGATACAATAAAAATGAGTTTCTATTCAATAAGGAAATAAGCTGAAACTGTAAAATGCAGCAGAAAACAAGATTGCTAGAATGGTGGTGTCTTATCTCTGAGAAGAGATGTGACAGTTGTGCTCATTCACAATTATAATATTACAATGAGGCTCTCAAGGCCTTTTTACAATAAACAAGAGTTTCAAAAACCCTAAATATCCAAAAACCTAACCCTAGGAGATGAAGCGCCAAAAGTCATGTGGGCCCCGTTTGGGTAAGTCAGTACATCAACTTCCCAGGGTTGTAACTTTTGCATACAATATCCATTTTAGGCATATGATATCCCATTGGAAAGATCTATCCGAGGACTACAATAATTTCGTAAATTTCTTGCAATCGTATCATACCCACAAAAACGTCGTTTAGGGCCTCAAAACGGCTCTGGAAGTTCAGGACCTGAAAAAACTGCTAAAAATAGTAAATTACCAAATTTGCGATAAAGTTGTTTTGAGCCAGTTGAAATAGATGGGTGGCCCCTGATATTGACCTGGATCAATCCTCTCTCCTTAGGAAGCAATGGTCTCCATTGCATTGAGTTCCCCCATCAGACGAGGAAATTTCTACTGAATTTGGCCCCGGGTGAGCCACTTGCCTTGGTGTAGGAGCTGCCCTACTTTGACGACTCAATAAAGTTGGATTCTTTGTTTTTGAGTGCCCATAATCTGTGTTTCCACAATATGATCACTGGATTCCTATTGTATGCATTCGGAGTTGAGATATGTTGGTGTCAGTTGTTTTGCTACGTCTGAGGTGTCCAATAATGGTGGGAAATAAGGCTGAAGGAGGTCCACGTTGAATACTGGGTGAACCTTGGTGATGGTATACATCCCATAATGGATTGGGAGAAGCTTCCGATGGGGTCCTGTAAGGCATTCTTTTTTCAAGTGAAACCAAACTTTTTCACCCACCTGAAACTTATGTTGCACCAAATGTTGATCATGGAGCTACTTGTACTTGCCATTGGACTTATGTAGGATATCATGAACTTGTTGGTGGATGTGCAGGATCCTCTCAATGAACCAGGTGGATTTTTCAGCCTCAGTTGGAGCAGGAGATGAGTTGGTCGAGGTGATCGCAAGGGGAAGTGCAACATCTATGGGACCCAATGGTTGGAATCCCAACCCCACCTGAAAGGGGATGTTGTCGGTTGAGCTATGTAGGGCTCAGTTGTAGCTACGTTGGACATAGGGAAGACTCTCATCCCATGTGAGAGGGTGTTTGGAATTATACATGCACAAGATATGAACGATCATTCGATTTACGACCTCAATTTGGCCATCTGTCTGGAGGTGGAAGGTTGTGGATTTGGTGATCTTGGTGTCCAGCGGTGACCAGAGGCTCGACCAGAATGTACTGAGAAATCAACTATACCAATCTGAGATAATGGTTTGTGGGATTCCAAAATGTACCTAAAATCATTCAAAGAAAAACTTTGTAGTGGATTCTGTTGTGATAGTCTTCTTGTAGGCAACCAGAATTTCCATCTTAGAAAAGCAATCAACAACCACAAAAACACAATAATTTTCCTGCTTGGTGGATGGGAGGCTTGACATGTAGTCCATTGAGATAGATTCCCATGTCTTGTCTAGAGTAGGAAGGGGGGTGTATAGACCATGTTTCTTAGTGGTCGGTTTGGCAATAGCGCAAGTAGTGCAAGACCTGATATACTTGTTGACCTCCTGTCGAAGTTTCAACTAGTAGAAATGTTTCTGTAGCATGGCCACTGTCGTTTCGACACTGAAGTGTCCTACCACCTGACTGTAGTGGGATTCGCAGATCATCTTCGCTCGCTCACTTCATGGAACACATATATGGCCCAGATGACACAAAAACCCATCCCGGAGATGGAAATTATCGACAATTGCCTTTGCACCCAACATTTGGTAGGTGGTGGAAAAGTCTGGGTCTATCTCATAGAGTTGGGGCCATCCAGTGGTCTCATGGCTGAAAGAGTCTAGCATTGTGGTGAGTGTCGTGACTGGTGGTCTGCTAAGGAAATCAGCGATGCGGTTGGTGCTTCCTATTTTATACTTGATGTTGAGGTGGAATTGCTGCAAGTATGTGGACCACTTTTGATGGCAGTCATTCTACAATTTTCCTTATGTCTGCATGAACTACAGTGGCTTATGATCAGTGTGGATGACTCCACTGGAGGAAGGCTTGCACAATGGATTACATTTATTTTTCGTAAGTAGGGTACTTACAGACAACATCTGATACTGTGCTGAGTGAGAACGACACTCTCAACATAGTCTGAAGCATTTGTCTCAAACTCAAAGGGTTGTTGTAGGTCTGGTAGTGAAAGTACTGGGGTTGAGCACAAGTGCTACTTCAAATCATTGAACACTTGTTGTTTGGATTGGCCCTATGCAAATTTCATCTTATCGGAACCTCTGGTTATTTGGCTAAGGGCCCATGCAATATGGGATAATCCCAGTACGAACCTACGGTAGAAATTGGCAAGGCCCAAGAAGCTTCAAAGCTCAGTGAGTGTGGTTGGGGCTGGCCAGTCATAGATGACTTGGATCTTGGCTTGATCCACATGTATGCCATGTTGATCAATGATGTAGCCCAGGTAATGGACCCTGTCCATGCCAAAGGAGCATTTTTCCAAGTTGACATATAGCTTGTGTCGTAGCACGGTGTGCAGAACCTATTGAATATGATGCAAGTGTTCGGCCCAAGTCTTGCTGTAAATGAGAATTTCATCCAGATACACCACTACAAAAGTATTGGTGAATGGTTGCAGGATATCATTCATCATCCTCATGAAAGTGGCTGGAGCATTTGTTAAACCAAAGGGCATGACAATCTATTCAAAAATGCCTTCCTTTGACTTGAAGGCAGTCTCCCATACATCTATGTATTCTATTGAGACCTGGTGGTAGCCAGACTTCATATCAATCTTACTGAAGCATTTGGCCCCCATGAGTTGATCAAGGAGATCGTCGATTCAGGGAATCGGGTACTGGTTTCTGACTATGATTATATTCAGAGCCCGGTAATCAATGTACCATGTTCCATATTTCTTCTATACCAACATGATTGGGCTCCCACAAGGTGATGAGTTGGGACGAATGTGCCTCTTGTGGAGTAGTTCTTGGATCTATCGCTTGATCTCCTCAGTATCTAACAGAGAGTGACAATAGACTGGCCCATTGGGTGGTGGTGCGTCGGGGGTCAGATCGATGGGGTGCTTGACCTAGCAGTGCATAGGTACCCCAATAGGTGAGAAGAAGATATCTGAGTATTCTTCCACGAACTTATCTACATGCTTCTGTTGTGTGGAGAGGTTGGCTGTAGAGATCATGGATGTGGCTATGATGTGAATCACGAAGAAGAAAAAATTCCCCTTCTGAGAGATGACCTTCCTGCATTTCTTAGTAGAGATCAAGGAAATAGCACTAGGTGGGACAACCTCAGGTATCCTGTACAATTTTTTTCTCAAAGTAATAATAACACTACGAGGCCTAGAATCATATACAGCATGACATTTCCATAAATAAGGTTGGCCCAAAAGAACATCACAAACTTCGAGAGTAGAAAAATTACACAATACCTCATATTTGAAGGGATTAATGTCATATGACAGTCACCACTATTGGCTGACGCGAAGATTGCTTCCTTGGTAGAGACATCCTATGGTGTAGGGTTGTGGGTGCGACATTGTTGGCGGGGCCAGCCACTTGACGACCTCTGCTGAGATTAGGTTCTTTTGGCTACTGCTATCAATGATAAAGTGCAGCGAGGTGTGTTGTGTCTCTTTTGTCACTTGAGTGAGAAAATTAGAGATGCTTACAAGCCTAGTTGGGTCAGCTAGGCAAGACAATAGTAAAGGAAAGGGTTAGAAGAATAAACATAAAAGACTAATCTAAGAATTAAACTAGGAAAGGAAAAAAAAACTAAACTGTTGTGCATAAGGACATAAGAACAAGAAACAAACAAGACTCATGTCACCAATGGAAAGGATTGTATTAGTGAAAAGAAAACACCAAAGAGAAAGGGGACTTTGGGTCCCTTCTTCCTCCAAGGGAGGGCTCTTGGACCCCCAAGATTGAGCTCTTCTTACAACTTGGAAACTTGAAAGAAATGGTGAAAGAATCCCAAGCTCACCCACTCAAAAGGTGATGTGGATTTCCCAAATGGAATGGTGCTAGTATGCTCTTGATAAGAAAAGAGGTTTCCCCAAGAGAATAGCAGCAACATAACTGTGCAAATGAATTCCTTGAAAATGTAGTGCACCCATGGCCTTGTTTTATAGCACCACTTTGAGGTATTGTGCAACCATATTTTAGTGTGAAAAGGGGCTATTTAGGGCACCTTTAGGTCTTTGACTAGCCACCCAGCCGGATCCAACCGAGATTTGTATGTCAAATTGACTTGGAAGCTCAACCAAAAGTGGGTAGGAGGCCAACCAACATCATAAATGCGTCGTTCTTAGGTGTGCATGGATTTTAGCATCCACAGTCGCACATCGTGCGCATGTGCACTTTTTCTGCGTTTCTTGATGGCACATGTGTGTACACTCCCTATGTAGTCATAGTGCATCTTGATTTTATAATTGGTTGTATAGTTTTGGACCTTAAGGAAATGCTTTTTTGGTAATTTTGGTCGATCAGTGAACTCATAGCTGTTTGAAGATGTTGGATTCATGTAACCATTTGCAGAAAAAATTTAAGTGATAAAAGGGTGCCTTTTACCCACATTTTTTAATGGAAGAGGCGCTCTCCTTATTCTGGCTCATCTGGTTCACCATGCTGGAGCTTGGTGGTAGCAACAGTGGCACTGGGTTCCGTGTCAATGATCTGTCTTCCCCTTTCTGGTTTTGAATCAGAGTCAGAACTTGCATATGATTTAGAGGCTTTCACTTCAGCCACTGGCAACTGCTTTGAGCAGTAGTCAACAATGTTATGCCAAAGGTGCTTATGGAAGTTACACTTCTCAGTGTCATTCTTTTTATTTTCGATGTCCTTCTTTGCTTGCAGCTTTGACTGGTTCTCCTGATACTGTCCATATTTTCTATGTCCGTTGTTCTGTGGGTTGGGGCTGACCTTTACTGGATTTTGCTGTGAGGGGTTCCCCGACCCAAATTGTCCCGTCTTTTGTTTGAGCTTCTACTTAATTTTGATGGCATATCGGTAGGCCATGCCCAAGGATGAGATTTCCATAAATTTCATTTCGGTCTGGATGTATCTATGTAGAGCACTGCGATACTTGAACACCAAATGTCGCTCTGAATATTTGATACCCATCTTGGTGCACAATGTATGGAATATATTTTTGAAAACTGGCATTGCTTGGTCTCTTTCTTGACACAGTGTGGTCCATTTGGTATACAATTCATCTTAACTTCCAACAGGGTAGAATTATTCCCTAATAGCATCCTTGAAGGATTCCTAGGTGGCCATCACTGTAAATAATGAGGGTTCCTCTGTTTCCTTTTCCTCACAGAAAGTTTCCCACCAATATTTGACATGGGGAATGACTTTAAGGAGTGAAAAAGTAATATTTTATCTATTCGAAAAGTTATGGACAGAAAAATACCCTTCTAGTAGATTCAACCACTTGTCTACAACATCTGCATCTATCTGACCTTCAAATATAGAAATATCAAATTTTATTTGTACCTTGAAGGGGGTGGTGCCTCTGCTCGAAGAAGATGTGTCGCCTGTTGGTAGTCGCGAAAGGATTTGTGTGAAGCTATCCATCATCGTGTTCCTCTATTGCGTGAGGGATTCCTCAATCAACAGTTTGAAAGGATATCCTGTCATGTCATCTTTCTTTTCTCCTTCCATGAGAGGTCACTTGGGTGTGCAAGATCTTTTGTCCATAAGAGAAACAAGCTTGAGACCCAACTCTTTGTACTCCGACCTCGTTGGGGACATGCATTAAGATGACAAGGAGAAGACCACTCTAATACCACTGATCTGGATTTTATGAGTAGAACAAAATGACTACAGATTATTAATAGATGCTTAACACAAAATAACAGAGATACAATAAAACTAGTTTTCTATTCAATAAGGAAATAAGCTAAAACTATAAAATACAGCGGAAATTAAGCTTGCTAGAATGGTGGCGGCTTATCTCTGAGAAGAGATGTGAAAGTTTCACTCATTCACAAGAAGAATATTACAATGAGGCTCTCAAGGCCTTTTTACAATAAACAAGAGTTTCAAAAACCCTAAACATCCAAAAACCTAACCCTAGGAGATGAAGCGCCAAAATTCATGTGGGCCCTGTTTGGGTAAGTTAGTACATCAACTTCCCAGGGTCGTAACTTTTGCATATGATCTTCATTTTAGGCATATGAGAGCCCATTGGAAAGATCTATCCGAGGAATACAATAGTTGCACAAAATTTTGCAAACACAACATACCCAAAAAAATGTAGTTTAGGGCCTCAAAACGGCTCTAGAAGTTCAAGACCCAAAAAACTGATAAAAATAGTAAATTACCAAATTTTCCAGAAAGATGTTTTGAGCCAGCTGGAACAGGTGGGTGGCCCCCGATATCCACCTGGATCAACATCAGATTTATAGAGAAGTCAATATCTCTTTTTAGAGGCAATCTTGATATCTATTTAAAAACATCCTCATATGGTTTCGGTATTGCACATTTCTCCACACTTGGCACTTTATCCTTAGGTTCCTCTTCCATGTGCGAAAAAAATACTTGACACCCTTTCCTGTAAATTTTCTTAAACTGCAATGTTCGAATTTCTCTAATGGTCACAACTCTAGTAATTCCTTGAACTGATCTCAAGTTTCCTTGGTCATCTAGGAAAGTGAATGACTTATTTTAACAATATAGAACAACATGATGCTCATACAACCAATGCATACCAATGAGGCAATCATACGATCCCAAAGGTATTGTTATCCATAATTTTGGTCATCATGATGATGCAATGATGATGGATAAATCAGGCTCTTCACTAGAACACTTTCCTGAGAAAAGTTACCTTTGTCTCTTTCCAGAAATCATATTTTTAAGGGAGGTTCGCAGGCTACCTATATATTTGCCTGCGAGAATGCATGATTCTCGCAGGCTACCTTAAGCCAGGGTGTGAGAAGTTCACATTGTACCTAACTGCTAGGGTGCAAACCACTTCTAAAGGAAGGAAAAAGATAAAATCTCGAACTTTCTAGAAGGGAATCTTCTAGAAGGGTGAGTTGGCATTCGAATGGTTATCTAAGTATTGGCTTTCCTGATATCTTGGGATCATTCCTATCCAAGTAACTAATCTATTCTCTCCTATATATTGAGAGAAATGCTCATGGAAAAGGTTAGAAGCAAACTAGCAAGAGATCTATTGAAGAATTAGTGGAAGATTGTGTGAAGGATTGATGCTACAACAGCTAAGGAACTCCAGCAAGGTTATTAAAAGTGGTTGATCTTCTTTATGCAAGAGAGCAAGTGTGTGTGTCAGAGCTTGGATCCATCGAAAGGAGATTTGCAACATCAAGGCTCAGGTTGTAAGTTTCACTTTCAATGAATTTAATACAGTAATATGTCCCTTTCCCATAAAGTTGATGTCTCTTTATTGTATAACTCCTTGATCATATACATAGATTAGCTATTGAATATATTGAGTTGTCTTTACTTCGATTGGTTTGTATTGTTCTAGTTTGGACGACGCAAGAGCATTGGAGTGAAGTTGGTACAACAAAGACCCAAGGAAGCGATCATAAGGTAAGTTCATGATTCCCGCCTCCTAGTTCATTCAATAGTTGTAATCTAGGGAAAGAGTATTATTCTGTCGTGATTTGTTCTAGATCTAGGTGGATCTAGGGAGATCGGTTCATGTCCGCACTTACAGATTAATCCTGAAACAAAATTGGTGACTCCACTAGGGATCATTCCCATTTTCTTTTTGGCATTTTGAGTTTTTCTGTGGCCATTTTCTCTTGTTTCATTTTTCTCCTGTCTTGTCAGTCTCTGAGTCTTCAGGATATCCTAATAGACTTGCTGGGTCCAGAAGCCTTGGTCAATTTTGCTTGAAATTTCAAATTTGTTGTCATGTTCAGTGATTCTCACACTGTGTTCCATTGCATCTTGTGAGAACTGGTCAGGTTCACACCCTGCACATAGGGTCCGGTGCGAACACCTCGCACCTTGCTATAAGGTTGCCTGCGAGAATCATAACTTCTCGCACTGTGTCACACTGTTTGCCTACGAGCAAGATTTTTGAAATTTTTGAAATTAAGTTTTGACTACTTAGATTAGTTGGTTCACCTTTGATGGGATTATTGGATCATTGATTGGTATAGCTCTTGCTTTAGTTTTCATGCTCGAACAGTTTTAGGGTTTCAAGGTTTTTCTTGTCCTTTGTGGCTTGGCTTTGATTTCTTGGCTCTTATTGGCAATTTCATTCTCTCTGACTTCTAGAGCTGAGTGTGTCTGATTGGCTAAGAACCAGTGATTGGTTGTGAGTTAAGTGCTTGATGTTTCTCATTTTCTTATTGGTTTGAAAGAACACTTTGGTTTGCATTGAGAAGACTCATTGGTTTTCTCTTTGTTTTTGCTTTCGTTGAAAGAGTTGATTGGGTTGTTATTGATGAATTCTTTATGATTTGATTTTATGCTTCCTCATTGATATAGTGAGAATTCTTTTTGGAAAGTGAACAATAATATTTTCTTTCAAAAAACTTTGTTTTTGTCTTTTAGAAAACATTGCAAAATCAAATTTTAGAGTTTGTTGAAGTATTTGAAAAAGACACATAGAGATTGTCATTTGATAAATGGTTGTTTGCATTGACATCTGAAAGGGAATTGTGCATTGCGTTGTAGTACAAACTTGATTTGGAAAATTTTCTCTCTCTCCCATAGATAGGATTCATGGAATGAAAAGTGTTATTTTTCATTATCATCCTTGCATTATTTGGGTCAGAGTCATACAACATGAGTTTCACTTCCGTTACCTTTGAGTAAACAACAGCTTTTAAAACAATCGCGTAATCTTAAAATCTATCTAGTAACTCTTTTCTAGGGCTCTTGTACACCAACATTTAGCTAGGCTAGTGCTTTGGAGTAGGAAGAGAGATACACTCTCCAAAAGCTCAAAACACACAATAGAATCTTGAGTTAGGGAGTTGTAAATTCCATTGGCAACATATTTTTCTGGGAAGCCCTTCTCACACAAGGGTCAAGAACTAGGTCGCATTGGTGTTGGCAGAGTTACTCACCCTGCTTTGTTGCCATCAGTGTAGAGATTGCACGTATTACGGGGATCACTCCAAAGGTATACCCACAATGATGAGTGGAAGCCTTTTGATTTGATTTCGGGCTAGATACCCTGTCCTTGCATGTGGATCAGAATGACAATTGTTCCCCCAGGCTTTACTGTTGTTTGTGGTGACCTTAGTGGCCTATCTCTCTAGGTTCTTACCCAAGGTGACTGTGGAGGGGAAAGTCTTCACGGTACCTGGAATTGACGTTGGATAGACTCACTCGGGCTCCTTGGAGGGTATACCCACGATTATGTGTGGGAGCTTGCACCAGGGTGTAAGTCCGTTAAGCAGGTCGTCAGCGTAACTTTTCCACCTTAGCCCCACCCCTTCTCGTCTCGTTGTTGCGACGTTGGATTTCATCACCAACTAGTGTCTTCGACATTAGAAGGTATTGTTTGCTTGGTGATTGCTTCCTATATTTTGTTATTAGTTCTTGTTGTTTGTCTCTCGAAGTTGACCATAGGAATTTATTCGTAGAGCTTGTTACTCATTTACAATTGCTCCCCCGCGACGTTCACATAGGATGCAAGGTTTATCTCTAGAACATCTGGACGATTCTCAACCCTTGCCTACTTGTACACCCGAGGACTCTCCTCGTTAGAGCAAAGCCCCAATTGTTACTCCACCACACATGGACACAAGTGACGTCCCAGTTGTCACCACACCACAAGTAGAGTCGACTGACTTTTTAGAGCCTTTTCAAATTACCAATACTGGAGAAGACTATCGGATTCGTCATGGTGAACGACCTTTTGTGCGATTAAATTCTTCTGAAAAAGCCGTTGTTACATCTTCCAAATCAACCGTTGGGCCTTCCCACGGTGCAGTAGGCCAAGATCCTTTTTGGTCTGATGATTTTCGGCAAGTACTTTTTGGTACTGAATCACCTACAGTCTATGAAATCAACCCTCCGGTATTTTCTGAGATAGAAACTGCACTAGAGACCACCACTTATCACTTTGTTCTCCCTCCCGAGATGGCCCATCTTGCTAATACTATGAGTGTCCAAACCGAGATTACAACAGCTACTCTTGCTCCTATCAATACCCAGCGAATGCCTGAGGTCAATCCAAATTTACCCCCTGGTTACCATGCGTTGAATGCTTTGTTGAATGCTTCCAATCCAACACCTTCGCAAACCCCAGCCGGTTCTCTAAGTATTCCCCGTTTTATCCTGACACTCCCTCTGTTTCCTTCTGGTAATCCTAATCCTAGTGGCACTATCCCGACTATTGCACCAAATTTGCAGATTCCTGTTGGTGGATAGAGTGGTACAGTTCCTTTTCCTTTTCCTAGACTCAACACAGTTACTACACAACCTACGGTTGGCACACAACTTCCGGGGGGAACTATACCTACGATAGGGGGACCAACCTCACCTTTTGGACAAAACATGCCTCCTGCATTGGCCCAGTATTGGAATCACCTTCTACAAAACTTTCCTCAAAATACTGGGGGGCAGCAAACTATCCCTACTATAGGCCAACCATATTCAGGTATAACTAATGCTATTTGGGGTTCGGGTCAGACTACTCAACCTCAGGCCCCTACTCAAACTCAAGGTCACAATCCTTGGGGTTACTATCCTATCCAGCCACCATCGAATCAGCCAGGGTCTTCCCTTTATGGACAGACTGCCTACGGTCCTACTGGTTTGCCAATAGGGATTCCACCCCAAAGTCACCAGTACCCACAAGTGAATCGGCAGTTGCCTTTTCTTGCTACCTTGGATTTGCCAGATTTGTCTAGGATTCTAAATGATCCTATTCGTCACTCTCCTCAATGGCCCGTTATTCCAGCTAAGCTGCCATCGGACATTCCCAAATTCGATGGCAAGGTGGGAGAGGACCCAAATAATCATGTTATGACATTTCATTTGTGGTGTTCGTCCAACTCATTAATGGATGACTCCATTTGTCACCGTCTTTTTCAATGCACCCTTACTGGTGCTGCTGCGAAGTGGTATATTGAATTGCCACGAGGTTTCTTTTCTGATTTCAACACTTTAGCTATGGCTTTTCTCACACATTACTAGTTACCGATCCGTTATGACACTGTGACTGAGATTTTAACTTCCTTCAAACAAACAAAAGGCACTCATATCTCGGATCATATTCATGAGTGGCGAAGGAGGCGACATCTCATTAAGCTTGAACTACCTGATCAATTACTGGCCGAATGGTTTACAAAATCTTTCGTGAATGAAATTGGTAAAGACATTGCTATGGGTGGTGTTTTTATAGAAGAGTAGGCTATAAGTCGTGCTCAGTCTCTTGATCTTGTTTATTCGCAAACGGGAACCTTGTATAATTTGTTACCCGAGTTACCTCATCCTGGTACTTCCAGCACTTTGACTACTCCAGCTACCTCGCATGCAGCTGGCGGTGTGATTGGTACTGCCCATGCCCAATCACATTCCGGTTCAAACACAACCCATAAATTGACCTCTTCTAATTTTCAAAATGCTCCGTCTCCTGCTCCTCCCACCGGTAAAACTTCAGAAGTGAACGTCGTTCACTCTACCCCGACCGGTAAAAATAAATCCAAGAAAGGGAGAGGCAAGAATAAGGAGAGAAAAACTAATAATCAGACAGAGCAGCCTAAAAATATCCCTATTGAATATCAGGATAAGCACAAACCACGCCACCCTTGCCTTATCTGTGGTGACGATCACTACACGAAGGATTTTCCGAGACGTGCCGAGGTAACTAAGTTCCTTCAAGGAACGCCAAAAGCCTCTACGCCGGTAGTCTTGTCACAACCCTTCCCGTCTCAACAATAGGCTTCGTTGGTCATCCATGATCAACCCTCTACTTCTACAACATCATATGTTTTGATGTGTACCGGTGATTCTACAAAAGACAATGTTGCACTTACAACTAGAGCCAAAGACTATACTCCATCTAAGGAGAAGGCTAACGATTTACCTCCCGCTTTGGTACAACCTTCTCCACCGAATCCACCTACGAATGGTCCTCTTCATCTCGAATGACCGAGCCTTGATATAGTTCTACGACCACCCCCCAAAGGTGTCGTTAAGAAATCGGCCTTCAATCCTCACACTCGTGCAACCCAGAACTATAGCATTGTCGAAGATTTGGCCCAAGCACCTTCAGTGATGTCTGCCCTTGAAGTCCTTCAGTCTTGTCCTGCACAACAAAGGGCTCTGTTGAAAGCTATAGGTGGAATTGATCCAACATATATGAAATTAATAGTCTTTGACTTGGAAGACCATATTCCAAGGTTACCCCCATAGCTTGCATTCCAAATACAAGTTGTTGTCACCGACAAGAATATTTGTCGGACTGTTATTGACGAGGGTGCTTCTACGTGTGTAATGTCTTTTGCTTGTTGGAAAGCCATTGGCTCTCCTCCTTTAAATGAATCACAAAATACTTTGAAAGCCTTCAATGGCTCTGGTTTTAAGCCTTACGGTGTTCTTTCCTCGTTGCCCATTTCACTTGAAGGAAAGACAGTCCAAGTCGAAGTGGAAGTTTTTGATGCTCCCCTAGATTATAACCTTATGCTTAGTCGTAGCTGGATAGATTCCATGTGCGATGTTGTGTCAACACTTTTTCGGGTTGTACGCTTTCCTCACTAGGGAAAAGTTGTTACGGTTGATCAACTTGCCTTCTTTAATTCTGATTCTTGCATGGGCAACGTGCCATTTATAGCTAAAACCCCATCGGGTTACGAGAATGTTGGTGTCGGTCTTTTAAAAGACTCGTCATTGATGGGTACTTTCCCCATACCACCACCACTCGATGTTCCATGTCCGTCAATTGCTTCCATTAATATGATCTCCATTGTACCTCATGAGCTTCTTGTGTCTTCTGACCTATGGATTGTCCCTGATCCAGGAGATCATACCCGTTTCAACGACGTCATGTCGTTAAGTCTGATTGAGTCTGCATATCAAGCCATTCAATCGACAACCCTTTCCACACCCTCTCTTGATGAGTTGTCTCCCGATCCTTTCCATGTCATCTTTCCCACTGACGAGATGATCATGTTCGTCATGGAGGACACCCCTTGGGACGATGGGCATCATCGTTCCATACTATTTCTGTAACAACACACTCTAGAGAACTATCAACGGATTTCGACTCTGTCGACCGTTGTCGTCATATCGACTGTTCCCAGATCTACACACGATGTGTTTACCGAAGGGAACCTTAGTAATATTTCTCCCACGATCCCAATTGACATATAAGTTAAACTTGGGATAGTTGAAAATGTTCATATTGGAGCTTCGTGCTCTCCAGATGAAATCGTCACTTATACATCTCTGTTTAATAAATTTCGTGACATCTTCGCGTGGAGTTACGAAGAAATGCCTGGTATCTACCTGGCTATTGTTGTTCATGAGATAAAGACATAACCCAGAGCTAAACCAGTCCGACAATGCCTTCGTCCGGTCCATCCACGTAAAGCAGCGGCTATCAAGCTTGAGGTTGAAATACTTCTCAAAGCTCGCTTTATTTATCCCATGGCTCTGACCGAATGGGTTTCCAACCCTGTACCAATTGATAAGAAAGGTGGTAGTATACGTGTTTGTGTTGATTATAGGGATATTAACAAAGCCTATCCCAAGGACAACTTTCCAACCCCTTTCGTTGACCAGATTGTCGATGACTATGCCGACAATGAAATCTTTTCTCTCATTGATGGATTCTCCAGCTATAATCAGATTAACATCGCTCCCGAGGACCAACATAAGACCGCTTTTATTTGTCCTTGGGGTACTTTTGCCTACCGAAAACTTCCCTTCAGTCTTAAGAACATGGGCGCGACATTTAAACGTGCTATGTCTTATGTGTTTCGCGATATAAAGCATATCGTTCAACCTTATTTGGATGATTTTCCAGCTCATTCTTTACGCCGAGTCGATCACCCTACTCATCTCCGAGCAATTTTTGTTCGTTGTCGGTTCTATCACATTCATTTAAATCCTCATAAATGTGTTTTTTGTGTAGAATCCAGTCGTCTCCTCGGTTTAATTGTTTCACATCAAGGGATCCGGGTTGATCCTCTTAAGGTTGAGGCGATTCTCAATCTCCCTCCCCCTTCCACATTGCGTCAGTTACAAAGTTTGCAGGGGAAAGCAAACTTTCTTCGTCGGTTCATTCCTAATTACGTCGATATTACTTGTGGCTTTACACGGTTACTAAAGAAAGGTTCCGAGTTTGTTTGGGATACTGTTTCCAATAATTCATTTGAGGCTTTGAAGTTGTCCCTCATGAAAGCTCCACTTCTATTCCCTCCTGATTATAGTTGTGATTACTTTCTTTATCTTGCTGCCTCGGAGTATACCATCAGCATGGTTCTCGTTCAAGAGGATGATGCACATGATGAACATGTTGTTTATTACTTGAGTCAAAGTCTCACATCCACCAAAATCAAGTATCAACATGTAGAAAAAATGGCTTTGGCTGCCGTTCAAGCCGTTCAACGCTTTTGACATTATATTCTCTCCAGGAAAACTACAATGATTTCACATTGTAACCCTATGCAACATATTTTGACATGTCAATTGCTAGGGGGAAAGTACTCCAAATGGATTGTCATACTCTAGGAGTTTGACTTGGAATTCGATCACGCCACGTCGAAGAAATCCTTAGTTTTTGCTGAGTTAATTTGTGATTTTCCCCACTCTGCCATGAAAAATGTAGCAGTAGATTCATTACCTGATGAATCACTTTTCCTTATCAACAATGATGATATTTGGTATGGAGATATCATTATATATCTCCAGACCCAGACTTTCCGACCTTCTTTGTCTAGTAATGAGCGATGTTGTGTCCATTATCAAGCTCATCAGTATATTATCCTTGGTGATACCCTTTACCATCGAGGAATTGACTCTATTTTTCGACGTTGTTTGACTTTTGACGAAGCTGAGAAAGATCTGAATGACTGCCACTATGGAGCATGTGGTGGTCATATGTCTGGGTATGATATTGCTCGAAAGATCTTGCGTGAAGTATATTTTTGGCCTTCGTTGTTTAATGATTGCATTACTGTTGTTCAGAAGTGTCATGCCTACCAAAACTACAATCAAAAAATTCATCCGCATCCTGCTCCCCTTCATCCTGTGGTCTCAGTTGGTCCTTTTGCAAAATGGGGCATTGATTTTATGACATGTCACCCTCACTCGGCCAGGGGGCATGGTTACATCATCATAGCTGTGGATTATTTCACAAAATGGGTCGAGGTGATGGTAACATTCAATAATACTGGAAAGACTGTAGCATTATTTCTTTTCAACCATGTCATAGCTCATTTCAGTGTTCCTCAAGCTATTTTTACTGATCATGGTAGTCATTTTAGGAATTTTATGATGTCTGAACTTATGGAAAATTTGGGTCTTCGTCATGATAACTCAATGCCTTATTATCCACAGGCTAATGGCCAGGTCGAAGCAATCAACAAAGTTCTTATAACTATGCTTCGACGGATGATAGGAATCCATAAAAATAGCTGGCACACGATGTTGTTTTCGGCATTGTAGGCGTATCGGACATCTGTTAAATATTCTATGGGGTTTACGCCCTTTCGATTAGTCTATGGCATGGAAGCCATTCTCCCAATAGAATGTGAGATACCTTCTTTGAAGATATCTGTCGAACTCTTACCCAATACTTCTGCTGAAGAAGAGCATCTATTGTATTTGATGCGATTAGACGAGACTCGACGTGACACCACTCTAGTAATATAAGCCCAAAAGAAACGTGTCAAGGCACAGTATGACAAGCATGTCAAGCCCTGCGTTTTCTCTGAAGGTGATCTTGTTATTCTTTATGAACAGGATAAAGATGTCTTAGGAGCTGGGAAATTCGAGCCAATGTGGCGTGGTCCTTACATTGTTCGTCAAGTTTTGGATAAAGAAGCGTATGAGCTGGTTGATTATGATGGTATACCTTTGAGTGAACCCAGGAATGGGTTGTACTTAAAGAAGTACTATGCATAAGTCATTTGCGCACAAGTACCTGTATTTTATGTATCATACTTTGTGTGTGTTACTTTAGTTTGATTTTGACGTTATTTGGTCTCTGCCCTTACGTGATGTTGTGCTTGATTGCTAGATGTCGGAGTATTCGCTACCTTATATTGGCTTCACTGATGGTGCTAGCCGTAGTACTCAAAACTTAGCTTCAGCTGCATGGGAAATCTATGCCCCAACAAACGAGCTTATATCTTTACGAGGTGTATGTCTTGGCCGAGCAACCAACAACATCGCAGAGTATAGCGTCATTATTGAATTATTGGTTGATGCTATCTCTCTCAGAATTTGTCATTTGGTTGTGCGATTTGACTCGCAGCTTGTAGTACTACAGCTAAGTAACGTCTACTCTATTCGAAGTCCTACTTTGTTAAGGGTATATTTGCGGATTCGCCTCTTGGAACGGTATTTTGATCACATTGAATATCAACATATTCCTAGACATCTTAATACATTAACAGATGCTTTAGCTAATTATGTATTGGACAGACATTTGAACCATTTATAAATCAAACACATTACAATTCACACAATGTAAAGTAAACCGGTAGAAGTCGTCTGTATATATATAACGATAAAAAAGAGTTTGTTTTTACAAAATGTTTGTCCAAAGACCAAAATATCAAAATATGAAGCTTGTAGCTTCTACAAAGTGACATCATGGATGACGTTCACGGTAACACACAGCTGCCCTAGCAACTCTGTGGAGTAGTCGACCCATAGCTGCTGAAACCCCTATAGTATGACGTTGGTCGCGTCGTGGAATCTCTTCCAGAGTCATATCTGGAATGTCTGCTATCTGGCCCTCTAGATTTTGCTCCACTACCTGATAATCCTCGGCATACTGTGGTAATACGGCTGTTGCTTCTCATCGCCGTTGAATTGGAGAGCTACCGGCAGGTCTATGTGCTCCAATGTCTGTGTTATCAAAAAACGTTTTGTGTTAGTCTTTGGATAAGTATATAAAATACAAAAACATTTGAATATGATTTAAAATTCAAAAACATTTTAAAAAAAGAGAAAATTTTGTGTACTTCTTACCGAGGTCTCCCCACTAAGCCTCCTCAGGTAGTGCTAGATTTGGATCTCCTCGGAAATCCAACCCGGCATAGGCGTAGTCATCGACCATCAGCATCTGGTTTTGCAACCAGTCAAAGAAAATATCGTCATATTTGATGATTGGTCCTGCCACGTGCTGGGCCATGAGCCGACACCATCGTAACATCCTCG
>JZKD02S1776757.1:438631-462697 GCA_000966675.3 Picea glauca
TTTAAAATCTCTTAAACCACTTTGACTACTTTGACCTTTTGGGGCTTCTAGATGACATATGAGGGTCCTCCAACTTCGTAAGGGCATAACTCTCAAACCGTGAGGAGTTATGTGATGTTCCACATACCACCAGAAATGGAATGACATGTAATATCCATATAGAATAGTATTATCAGAAAATATAGCATAAATCATACCACTATCCATCAAACAAACTTGGGTCCATTACCCAAACATGGGGTCTCCAAATTCTCATGGCCATAACTCTCTAACCGTGAGGAGTTATGTGACGTTCCACATACCACCGGAAATGGAATGACAAGAACTATCCATATAGGATAGTATAGCTAAAAAATTCATTATCCTCCATCTCATTATTCCATAACTAAGCATGGTTTATCTTACTCCGCAAATCATCTTCTCGTGAGGGATGTCACCATAAGGGGACCACTTTGGAGTTCATCCATCTTTACTTCTTATCAACCATGACAAGACAATAATGAGTCATATTTACATCAAACAATATTCAGTCCATTACCCAAACCTTTGTGTTGTGGGGCTGTCTTCAAGGGTTGACATCAATGACAACCAACCTTAATCAACAATCTCCCCCTTTGGCATTGATGGCAAGACTTTGATGCAATACTAAAATCATATCAATCATGTTTCCCATAGAACCATGCCTCTGTCCTTTGTATCTGATAAATTTGTCTATGTCCTCTGCATCTGATAAATCTGCTCCCCCTGGAACCATGCCTCTGTCCTCTGCATCTGATAAATCTCTCCCCCTTTTCCATCAATGGAAAAGGTATCTTTCCATCCGGGGCTTCTCCCCCTGACTGAAGTGTCCTCTTATGGTGCTTCCTCGTGTACATCTAAGACATATAAGATAAGCATTCAAAAAGATTTCAAAAAGCATTCATTTTGGAGTAGAAATAACTCCGAGTCTTTGGTGAAGATATTCAAAGGCTTCCCATGGAAGTGGTTCTGTAAAGATGTTTGCCACTTGTTCTTTTGTGCCCACATACTCAACTCTAATGTTCTTTTTTGCAACCTGTTCCTGTAGAAAGTGATACTTGATTGGAATGTGCTTCATCTTGGAGTGCATCACCAAGTTTTTTTAGATATTGATGGAACTTGTATTATCACAATATATTGGAATGGGTTCATCATACTTAACCTGTATATCTGTCAAAGTTTGTTTCATCCAAAGAACCTATGTACAACATGTTGCTTCTGCAATATACTCTTCCTCGACTGTAGATAGAGATATTCATGTTTGTTTATTTCTTAGCAATGATACCAAACACTCACCTAAGTAGAGCTCTGCTCCACTGGTTCTTTGTCATTCATCAATTCAACCTGCCCAATCTACATCTGTGTAGGCAATAAGTGATAGATATTTTCCCTTTGGATACCATAATCCAAACTCTTATGTTCCTTTGAGATATCTGAAGATCATTTTTTCTACTAATACATGCGATTCCTTTGGTGCTTCTTGAAATCGTGGCACATGTCCAATTGCCTACATTACATATGGTTTGGATTTTGTCACATATAGTAGGTTGCCAATCATTGACCTGTATTTCCTCTAATCTATAGACTTTGAATCATCATCTTTGCTCAAATTACAACTGGTCTACATGGGAGTGATAACTGGTTTTCAATCTTCCATTTCGAACCTCTTTATCATTTATTTGATATACTTGGTTTGAGAAATAAAAATTCATTGGTTTCTTTGATGTATCTGAAGTCCAAGAAAGAAGGATAGTTCTCCAAGTAATGAAATTTCAAATTCATTATGCATGTTTTTTGCAAATTTCTGGCTTAACCTATCATCATCACTACCAAAAATAATATCATCAACATAAACTTCAATTAATAAAATATTACCTTGACTTACCTTGATGTAGAGCTTGTTGTCTATACTTCCTTTTCTGCACCCTTCTTGTTCCAGATACTTATCTAGTTTCGAGTACCATGCTCTAGGAGCTTGTTTTAGACCATACACGGCCTTCTTTAATTTACACACACAGTCTGTGTTCTTTGACAACTGAAATTCTTCTGGTTGTTCACTATCATATATCTATCCAAACCAGCTAAGTGTTCTTACAAATCCATCTCTGTCCATACTGTCCAAGACTCTACTTGTGCGATTGTTCATAATGTTGACCCATTTATCACTATACTATCATGAAGTCTTGATTAATCTATCAAATTATAATTCTGTTAATTGATTTCTTTGAATCTGTCTTCTCAAACTCTGGAAGCTGCTCGAAGTATGGTTCTTTGGTATGTCACAGCTATCACATAAACTCCCCCTATCTAATATTCATATTACTTAGGAGTCTCTAAGATAGACGTCTCAAAACAATTCCTTCTCTGATTTGTATTCATCATCATATTCATTGGTAGATTCATCATCATGTTCATTGGTAGATTCACTATCTCTCCAAGCTCTGACTTATTTCTTTCTATCTGTGGATTCAAAGTGCAATCTCTTGAACCTATTCCTTATTTACATGTCCTTCCTTTCTTTAAGTTATTTTCCAAACATTTTTGCATCTGACATCTTTCCTTTTCTCTATATAATTTTCTTCATCTTGTTTTATTGTGAATCTTGCGATCTCTGGTATCTAGTCTTTGTTCACCTATTCTTCCTGTTTTCTTATCCATACTTTCTTCTATCTAATATCATTATTCTCTTTCATGGAAGTATCAATCATGCTTCTAAAATCACTGGCTAGGTATCCTTGAATAATCCCTTTGTGTATAACTCTCAAAGTTGTTACTGTTCTTGTTGTTAGCTCTAAAATTCACAGCTTTATGTCCAAAATGATTACATGCATAACATAAACCAAAAAATATAGTTTGATACCTGGGAGTTGAAGATCTTCTGAAAGGAGGTGCTCTTCTGAATCCTTCTTCTTCTTGAGGCCTATCTGTCTATTGTTGATTCTGAAATCTAAATCTTCTTGGTGGAGGAGTGTCCCTGTAATCTTCCTTGTATATATTCCTATCCTCTGTTATTGTTTCTGCATAGCTCTTTGGATTTGTTTCTTGCTTTGTTTTTTTGGAGCTTGATCCCTTTTCTTTCTTATTGTATCCAAGTCCGGACTTGTCAAGATGATATTTTTTACAGTTGATAATGTCATCCAGAAATTTTGAGCTATTCTACATATTTTTCTTTTGAATATCCTTTCTTAGTGTGACAATCTTTGCTTCCAAGTTTCCAATGATCTTGTCCTTTTCTTCTAGTTGTTATTTGAGTGCTTCTTCAATTCTTTTATCTTCTTCTATTTGAGCCTTCAATTTTGTGATCATTTGTTCTAGTTCTTGAGTGTCATTTTTCTTGTCTAGTTCTTGAGTGTCATTTTTCAGAGAGCCTCCACACCTTTAGATCTGACCCACGGTGACCTTATGGGTCCTTTTCGACATCTATCGATCAACAAAGTGAGGTTTTTTCTCATTTTTGTTGACAATTTCTCACATTTTACATGGATCTACTTTATCAGATGAAAATCCAAGGTCTTTCAACAGCTCAAATATTTCAAAAGCCTTGGTTGAGACACAGTCCAGAAAGAAGATAAAAATCCTCCGAACTGATAACGAGGGAGAGTTTGCGAATCATCAGATCCATAATATTTCCCATGAGGAAGGGATTCAGTTGCAACACAATACTCCACAAAAAAACGAAGTTGCTAAGTGAAAAAACCGATCTCTAAAGGAGATGGCATCTTGCATGTTCCATGCAAAGTTTCTAACACAAAGACTATGGGTCAAAGCACTTAATTGTGCAACATACATTCAAAACAGATCTCCCCATAGAACTTTCAAGGATAAGAACCCCTACGAGTCTTGGAGTGGCCTCAAACCGGAAGTGACCCACTTTTGCATTTTTGGTTTATGTGCATGGGCTCAGATTCCCTCTAAAAAGAGAAAGTCACTTGATCCACAGAGCACTAAGTGAATTTTTTTTGGATACCCCAATAGTTTCAAGGGATATCAACTTATTAATATTTCCTCAGACCGACTCATCATTGAGTGTAATGTCCAATTCAAGCAAAGTTTCTCGCATGTACCTCAACAGCTGCATGCAGGCACCTTCACTCTTCCACCTATCTGATATGATGAGCATGCACATGTCGACTCTTCTTCAGATGAGAGTTTTGATTTAGAGGAATCAGATGATTCAAATTTAGAGTCAGTATAGTCAAATGTAGAGTCAAAGAATCTAGATGAAGTTGCAGAGCTAGAGCAGAGGCCCAAGTGGGCCCAGACCACTCTTAAGGATGCAGGGGATCTCGTTGGTGATCCAACCGATACTAGGAGGACTCAATCTGATTAGAAGGAGCCTCCTATTGCACTCACTACCACTGAACCATTGCCTTCCAGACATCTTTTCTTGATTCAGTCTTCATATCCATAGTCTTATGGCAAGGCTAATGGAAATCCCTTTTGGGAATCTACCATGCATGAGGAGTAGAACTCCCTCCTTGAGAGCCAGACTTGGGATCTAGTTCCCCTTCTTTCTGGGAGGAAACTTGTCAGATGCAGATGGGTCTACAAGACCAAGAGCGTAGAAAATGGACATATTAGTAGATACAAATCCAATCTTGTTGC
This sequence comes from Picea glauca, assembly GCA_000966675.3. NCBI lineage: Eukaryota > Viridiplantae > Streptophyta > Pinopsida > Pinales > Pinaceae > Picea > Picea glauca. Next base: position 443,255 of record JZKD02S1776757.1, read on the forward strand.
CAAAGGCTTTCTACAGGTTCATGGTAATGACTATGATGAGACCTTCGCTCCAATAGAGAATATGGATTCCATACAATTGGCACTTTCCATTGCAGTAGCCAAGGGATGGGAAGTTCATCAGATGAACATTAAGAATGCATTTATTCATGGTGATCTCTCTGAGGAGATCTATATGGAGTAGCCATAGGGATTTATGCAAGACTCATCTTTGGTATGTCGACTGAAGAAGTCACTTTATTGCCTCAAGAAGGCTCTGAGGGCATGGTATGCCAAGATGGAATCCTACCTGTTGTCACAGAATTTTTTATGTTGTAAATCAGACCTGAATGTCTACATGATTAGGACAACTGATTCACTTCTACTTTTAGTTTTGTACATTGATGATTTGTTGATCACCGGTTGTTTGACTTCAATGATTGTTGCAGTCAAGAGGATTCTACATGATGGGTTTTTGATGATGAACATGGTTCCACTACACTTCTTCCTTGGACTCGAGATCATTCATGATGCATCAGGCATCCAACTATCTCAGGCCAAGTATGCACCAGATCTTCTTAAGAGATTTCACATGATTGACTGCAAGTCTGCTCCATCTCCTTTCCTATCAAGAGTCAAACTTGAGGATGGTGGGGAGAATCCATTAGTTGATAGCACACTATACAAACATCTAGTTGGGAGCTTGTTGTATCTCACGCACTTGAGACCAGACCTCTCATATGTAGTTGGCACAGTTTCCAGGTTCATGCAAGAGCCACATGAGCTACATTTGAAGGCCACAAATCATATCCTTTGATACATGCAGGGCACCATCACCTTTGGGATTACTTATGCAACAAACTCTACATTATATCTCATCAGGTTTACTGATTTCGACTGGGTTGGCGATAACACTGATCGCAAGTCCACATCTAGTTACTCACTAAGTCTTGGTTCTAGGACTATATGTTGGTCGAGCATGAAGAAAGATTCCATTTATCTATCTTCATTTGAGGCAGAGTACAGAGGGGTAGTTAACATAACCATTTAGTCTATGTGGCTACAACATTTTCTCACAGAGTTGGGCATTCACTTTCATTGACTGATAGTCATTTGGTGTGATAACCAGAGCACTCTAAAGTTTTGCAAAGATCTAGTTCAGAGGCAGTAGACGAAGAACATTGAGATCCACATGCACTACATCCAGTACTTAGTACACGAGGGGATCATCGAATTACAACTCTTTCCTTCAGGAGGACATAAGACAACCATTTTCACCAAGACCTTCACTGAGAAAAAGTTCCATTCTCTGTGAATTCGTCTTAGAGTGAAGGAAACAGTTGCCTAGCAACTGTAGCTCTTTGTTTTACATACATTTAACCTTGAGGGGGGCAGGGGCGGGGTGGTTTCCCATGAGGTTTTCCCTCTTTCCTCACTTTATTTTCAGTGGATATTTTGTATTTGGGTACCTAACATGGGCTCATTGTCGAGACCCATTCTTTATTTTCAACATAGTGATGTTCAGGGGGGGTGTTGGAGTTACTTCACACACACCTAGGATTTTTTTTTCCTAGGGTTTTTCCTTGTTTATTAGTCATAATTAGTCATTATCTAGTCTCCTATATTTTAGGGGAGAATATTCCACCTGGAGAATATTCTCTTTCAGTTGACACTTCAGTTTGAATAGTTTATTTGAGTTTATATGTTGCATTGGTTTTATCACTAAAGAAGAATCAGGTTCAATGAATTCAGAAAATGTATACAATTTAGACTGATGATTTACCTCACTGGTAGCAACCCTTGATTGGTTTTCATGTCGTAGATGTCCACAGAATTTGGTGTGAATATGATTTTATTTCCAGTGCTAGAAGTCTTCATCTAATACAGGGAGAGAAGGTTGACAAAAAGTTTGGGAACGTGTAACACATTCTCGAAGATTCCATTGGTGAGCTCAATACTTCCTTTGTCGATGACTTCGACATAAGAGTTCTCCCCCATCATAATGGGAGGACATTTGCATGCATCCAAATAAGAATATACTACTTTTCAAGCAGCCATGTGATATGATGCTCTTGAATCTATGATCCAAGCATCGAGAGAGGAGTTGATGGAAATCAAGGCATGGCTAGAATTTCCTTTCTTGGAATTCAGATCTTCTGGCTTCTTCTTCTTTGCACCCTCGGGGATGCAATCTCCAATTTTTTTTTTTTTAAGTAACTGAGACATAATATCTATTTTATTTTGCATGCATGTGGATTCTGAATGGAATCATTTGTGACGGTACATTCATTTATATCCTTTTTCTTTCCTTTTCTCCTTTGGATCTAGAGCCATCGGTGAAAGGTTTTGTGTACCCTTCCTTCTTTGTATGTGCATGAGATTTTCGTTTATCTTTATATTTAGATTTATGATATTTGTGGCTGCCATCTTTCATAGTGAGTACATGTGCCTTTGGTCCTTTGATTGTGCCCATGTTGATGAGCTTGGTTTGCTCTTGTGTCAGTGCTTCAATAAAGTCCTCAAGAGAAGGCATCTTACAGATGGCTCCAGAGGAAAATATGACATAATTAAATGTGGATAAAAATACATAGAATTCAATACCAAACTTGGAAAGAATGGTGAGAACCATTTGTTTCTCCTCTTTCGATTTATCAACCCCGCAAGATTTGAGTTGCGACAGTAAATCCTTGAATTTTGTAAACAAATATTGGATATTGTCGAAGATTTTTGGATCCAATGTGAGAAGCTCCACCTCCATCATGTGTCCCCTCATATCATCCTATTTTCCAAAGAGCCCTTCCAAAATTGTCTAGGCTTCATTGGGATTCTTACAGGGAGATATGTGAAAAAGGATATTGGGAGAAATAAGACTGCATATTGTTCTGAGTGCCTCATCCATGTGATTTAAATACTTGGATTTTTCTATGGATGATGTCAGTTTTGTATCTGTATTCAAGGTTAACATGTACAACCCTTTGTTTCAGAGATATCTGGCTATTTTCTGCTTCAATAGACTAGGTGGAAATTCACTCCATAGACTTGGTGGCAGTTCACTCCCATAACTATTGGTGTGTGTCTAGATCACTCTAGACCACCACTATGGTACACTGGTTCACCTCTTTTGCACACTCATTGAGCTATGCAGAGTATATCATGTGTAAACTATTCATTATTCACAACAATTAATGAGAATTATTTTATTCTTTCTCTCCTTCTTCTTCTTTCTCCAATCCTCTCTGCAAATGTGTGTATTATTCTTTCTCCAATTCTCCAAGTCTGATACCATGTAAATGTGCTCAACCTGCATATAATATATCTAGCTAAAAAATAATACACACATTTTCAGAGATAATTGGAGAAAGAAGAAGAAGGAGAGAAAGAATAAAAGAATTATCATTAAACGTTGTGAATAATGAATAGTTTACAGATGATATAATTTGTATATCTCAATGAGTGCACACTGGAGGTGAAAAAATGAACAAGAGTGGTGGTCTAGAGTGATTTGGACACACACCAGTAGTTATAGGAGTGAACTGCCACCTAGTCTAGTCTCTCAGGCAGTTATGGGAGTGAACTGCCCCTTAGTTGAGTTAACTAGTCAACTAGTCTTCAGTTAACTGTCTGAATAGAGAGTAGTGAGGAGTTGACTTAGGGAATCAATGGTAATGTGCCATTCTGGTGATGATACCAAGGAAATTTTAAAATATCATGGTGATGATCCCAATGTTGCATGGTGATAAAACCAATGCAACATCTAAACTCAACTCAACTAGTCAAACTGAATTGTCATCTAAAAGAGAATATTCTCTAGGTAGAATATTCTCTCCTAAAATATAGGATATTGGATAATGAATAATTATGACTAATAAACAAGGAAAAACCTTAGGAAAAATAAATCCTAGGTGTGTGTGAATTAACTCCAACATTCTTCAAACTTTGAGTAAATAAGAATTCCATCCAAAAAAACAATGACAAACTTATCTAAATACTCTTTGAAAACTCCATTCACCAAACACATGAAGATAGATGGTAAATTCAACAACCCAAATGGAACCATTATAAAATTTTAATAAACATACCTTGTTCTGAAGGTAGTCTTACTAATGTCTTCCTCTTTTATTCTTACTTTGTGATACCCATATATGAGATCTATCTTTGAAAATATCCTTGCGCCTCTTAGTTGATCAAACATGTCATCCATCCACAGAAAATGATACTTGTTCTTTACTGTTACCTTTTTCAACTGCCTAAAATTGATACAAAGTATCAGTGCACCATCATTATTCTTCATGAAAACAAATGGTTCACCTCAAGGAAACACACTTGGGCATATATACCCCTTCTTCATAATCTCTTTAAGTTTCTTTTCAACTCCTTTAGTTCTGGCGTACTCATCCTGTAAGGAGTCTTGGATACATGTGTTGCTCTCGACATATGATCCAAATTTTATGAGTAGAATGAAATGACTACAAATTATTAATAGATGCTTAACACATAATAATAGAGATACAGTAAAATTGAGTTTCTATTCAATAAGGAAATAAGTTGAAATTGTAAAATGCAACAGAAAGCAAGCTTGTTATAATGGTGGCGGCTTATCTCTGAGAAGAGATGTGACACCTACCCTCATTTGCAAGAATAATATTACAATGAGGCTCTCAAGACATTTTTACAATAAACAAGAGTGTCAAAAACCCTAAACATCCAAAAACCTAACCCTAGGAGATGAAGCGCCAAAAGTCATGTAGGCCCCATTTGGGTAAGTCAGTACATCAACTTCCTAGGGTCGTAACTTTTGCATACAATCTCTGTTTTAGGCATATGATATCCCATTGGAAATATCTATCCGAGGACTACAAAATTTGCACAATTTTTTTGCAATTGCAACATACCCAAAAAAATGTCATTTAGGGCCTCAAAATGGCTCTGAAAGTTCAGGACCCAAAAAACTGCTAAAAATAGTAAATTACCAAATTTGATAGAAAGTTGTTTTGAGCCAGATGGAACATATGGGTGGCCCCCAATATCCATATGGATCAATCCTCCCTCCTTAGGAAGTAATTGTATCCATTGCATTGATTTCCCCCATCAGATGAGAAAATTTCTACTGAATTTGGCCCTGGGTGAGCCACTTGCCTTGGTGCAGGAGCTGCCCTTCTTTGACGACTCGATGAAGCTGGATCCTTTTTTTTCGAGTGCCCTTGATCTGTGTCTCCACAATATGATCACTGGATTCTTGTTATATGCAGTCAGGGTTGATATCTGTTGGTGTCAGTTGTTCTGCTACGTCTGAGGTGTCCAATTATGGTGGGAAATAATGACAAAGGAGGTCCACGTTGAACACTGGGTGTAGGCCAAGGAAAGTAGGAAAGTTGAGATCAAAAGAATTATCCCCCACATCCTTGGTGATGGTGCATGACCCATAATGGAGTGGGTGAAGCTTCTGATGGGGTCCTCTAAGGCATTCTTTCTACAAGTGAAACCAAAGTTTTTCCCCCATCTGAAACTTATGTTGCACCCGATCTTGATCATGGCAATGCTTGTACCTGTCATTGGACTTATGTAGGATATCATGAACTTGTTGGTGGATGTGTTGGATCCATTCAATGAATTGTGTGGATTTTTCATCCTCAGTTGGAGCAGGATATGAATCGGTCGAGGTGACTGCAAGGGGAAGTGAAACATCTATCGGACCCAATGGTTGGAATCCCAACCCCAACTGAAAGGGGATGTGGTCGATTGAGCTATGCAGGGCTCAGTTCTAGCTATGCTGGACATAGGGAAGAATCACATCCCATTTGTCAGGGTGCTTGGAATTATACATGCGCAAGATATGCACGATCATTCGATTTACGACCTTAGTTTGGCGATCTGTCCGGGGGTGGAAGGATATGGATTTGGTGATCTTGCTATCCAGCAGTGACCAGAGGCTTGACTAGAATGTGATGAGAAATTGACTATCCCGATATGAGACAATGGTTTTTGTCATTCCAAAATGTACCCAGACTCATTCAAAAAGATCTTGGCAGTGGCTTATGTTGTGATACTCTTCTTGCAGGAAACTAGAATCGCCATCTTAGAAAAGCAATCAACAACCACAAAAACATAGTCATTTCCCTGCCTGGTGGACAGAAGGCCTGACATGTAGTCCATTGAGATAGATTCCCATGGCCTGTCAAGAGTAGTATGGGGGTTGTATAGACCATGTTTCTTAGTGGTCGGTTTGGCAATAGCGCAGGCATTGCAAGACCTGATATACTTGCTGACCTCCTGTCAAAGTTTTGGCCAGTAGAAATGTTTTTGTAGCATCTCCACTGTCTTTTCGATGCCAAAGTGTCTTGCCACCCAACTGTAGTGGGATTCCCATATCATCTTCACTCACTCGCTTGATGGATCACATATATGGCCTAGACGACACAACAACCCATCCTGAAGATGGAAATTATCGACAATTGCCTTTGCACCCAACATTTGGTAGGTGGTGATGAAGTCCTGGTCTGTCTCATAGAGTTGGGTCCATCTAGAGGTCTGATGGCTGAAAGAGTCTAGAACTATGGTGAGTGTCGTGGCTGGTGGTCTGCTGAGAAAATCAACAATGCAGTTGGTGCTTTCTATTTTATACTTGATGTTGAGGTGGAATTGCTGCAATTATGTGGACCACTTTTGATGGCTGCCATTCTGCAATTTTCCTTATGTATGTATGAACTACAATGGATTATGATCAATGTAGATGATTGTCTCCTTCCCAAGAATGTAATGTCTCCACTGGCGGCAAGATTGCACAATGGAGTACATTTATTTTTCGTAAGTAGGGTACTTACAGATAACATCTGATAGTGTCTCACTATGATAGGCCACGGGGTGGTTGTGCTGACTGAGAATGACACCAACAACATAGTCTAAAGCATTTGTCTCAATCTCAAAGGGCAGTTGTAGGTCTGGTAGTGAAAGTACCGGGGTTGAGCACAAGCATTGCTTCAAATCATTGAACTCTTGTTGTTGGGATCGGCCCCACACAAATTTCACCTTACCACCACCCCTGGTTATTCCGCTAAGGGCCCATGCAGTATGGTATAATCCCAACATGAACCTTTGGTAGAAATTGGCAAGGCCTAAGAAGCTTTGAAGCTCAGTGAGTGTGGTTGGGGTTGGCCAGTCACGGATGACTTGGATCTTGGTTGGATCCACATGTATGCCATGTTGATCAATGATGTAGCCCAGGTAATGGATCCTGTCCATGCCGAAGGAGAATTTTTCCAAGTTGGCATATAGCTTGTGCTATCGTAGGGTGTGCAGAACCTGTTGAATATGATGAAAGTGTTCACCCCAAGTCTTGCTGTAAATGAGAATTTCATCTAGATACACCACTACAAAAGTATTGGTGAATGGTCATAGGATATCGTCCATCATCCTCATGAAAGTGGATGGAGAATTTTTGAAACCAAAGGGTATGAAAAATCGTTCAAAAAGGCCTTCCTTTGACTTGAAGGTGGTCTTCCATACATATCTTTATTCTATCGGGACTTGATGGTAGCCAGACTTTAGATCAATCTTACTGAAGTATTTGGCCCCTATGAGTTGATCAAGGAGGTTGTCGACTCAAGGAATCAAGTATTGATTTCTAACTGTGATTTTATTCAGAGCCTGGTAATCAATGCAGAGTTTCCAGGTTCCATCTTTCTTCTGTACCAACACGATTGGGCTCCCGCAAGGTGATGAGCTGGGATGGATGTGCCCCTTTTGGAGAAGTTCTTAGATTTGTCGTTTGATCTCCTCAATCTCTAACAGAGAGTAGAAATAGATTGGCCCATTGGGCAGTGGTGCGTCGGGGGTGAGATCGATGGGGTGCTAGACCTAGCAGTGCATAGGTAACCCGGTAGGTGAGAAGAAGATATCTGATTATTCTTCCATGACCTTATCTACTTGCTTCTGCTGTGCAGAGAGGTAGGCCATAGAGATCATGGATGTGGCTATGATATTTCGCTCATTCTAAGAGAAAATCACAAAGAAGAAAAACTTCCCCTTTTGAGAGATGAACTTCCTGCATTTCTTAGAAAATATTAAGGAAATAACACTAAGTGGGACAGCCTCAGGTATCTTATACAATTTTCTGTTCAAAGTAATAATAACACTAAAGGCCTAGACTCATATACATCATGGTGTTTCCATAAATAAGGTTGGCCCAAAAGAACATCACAAACTTTGAGAGGAGCAACATCACACAATACCTTGTCTTTGAAGGGCTTGATGTCGTATGACAATCCCCACTGTTGGCTGACGTGAAGATTGCTTCCTTGGCAGAGCCATTCAATGGTGTAGGGTTGTGAGTGCAACATTGTTGGCAGGGCCAGCCACTTGACGACCTTTGCTGAGATGAGGTTCTTTTGGCTACTGCTATCAACAATGTAGTGTAGCGGGGTATCTTTTACCCACATCTGTGAATGGAAGAGGCACTCTCCTTCTTCTGGCTCGTCTGGTTCACCATGCTAGATCTTGGTGGTAGCAACAGTGGCACTGGGTTCTGTGTCAATGATCCATCTTCCCCTTTCTGGTTCTGAATCAGATTCAGAACCTGCATATGATTCATAGGTTTTCACTTCGGCCACCAGTGACTACTTTGAGTGGTAGTCAACAGTGTTATGCCAAGGGATCTTATGGAAGTCGCACCACTTATTGGTGTCTTTCTTTCTATTTCTGGTGTCCTTCTTTGCTTGTGTCTTTGAATGGTTTTCCTGATACTATCCATATTTGTTATGTCCTTTGTTCTATGGATTGGGGATGGCCTTTATTGGATTTTGTTGTGAGGGGTTCCCCGGACCAAATTGTCACATCTTTTGTTTGAGCTTCTACTCGATTTTGACGGCATATCGGTAGGTCGTGCCCAAGGATGAGATGTCTAGAAATTTTGTTTTGGTCTAGATGTATCTATGTAGAGAACTGCGATACTTGAGCACCAAATTTCACTCTGAATATTTGATACCCAGCTTGGCACGCAAGGTATGGAATATAGTTGTGAAATTTGGCATTACTTGGTCTCTTTGTTGCCACAGTGTGGTCCATTTGGTATACAATTCGTCATAACTTCTGACAGGGTAGTATTATTCCTTAATAGCATCCCTGAATGATTCCCAGGTGGTCGCAACTATAAATAATGAGGGTTCCTCTGTTTCCTTTTTCTCATAGAAAGTTTCCCACCAATATTTGACATGGGGAACGACTTTGAGGATCATAAAAGTAATATTTTCTCTATTCGAAAAGTTATGGACAGAAAATACCCTTCTAGTAGATTCAACCAGTTGTCTACAACATCTGTATCTATATAACTTTCAAATATAGGAATATCTAATTTTATTTGTACCTTGAAGGGGGTGGTTCCTTCACTCGAAGAATATGTATCGCCTGTTGGTAACCGCCGAAGGATTTCCACGAAGCTATACATCATCTCATTCCTCTGTTGCATGAGGGATTTCTCAATAAACAGTTTGAAAGGATCTCCTATACTGTCATATTTCTTTTCTCCTGCCATGAGAGGTCACTTGGGCATGCTAGAGATTTTGTCCTCAAGAGAAACAAGCTCGAGACCCAACTCTTTGTACTCCGACCTTGTTTGGGACATGCATTAAGATGACAAGGATTAGATTGCTATGATACCACTGATCTAGATTTTATGAGTAGAATGAAATGACTATAGATTATTAATAGATGCTTAACATAGAATAATAGAGACATAGTAAAATTGGTTTTCTATTCAATAAGGAAATAAGTTGAAACCGTAAAATGCAGCGGAAAACAAGCTTGCTAGAATGGTGGCGGCTTATCTCTGAGAAGAGATGTGATGGTTGCACTCATTCACAAGAAGAAGATTACAATGAGGATCTCAAGGCATTCTTACAATAAACAAGAGTTTCAAAAACACTAAACATCCAAAAACTAACCCTAGGAGATGAAGCGCCAAAAGTCATGTGGGCCCCGTTTGGGTAAGTCAGTACATAAACTTCCCAGGGTCGTAACTTTTGCATACGATCTCCGTTTTAGGCATATGATAGCCCATTGGAAAGATATATTCGAGGAATACAACAGTTGGAAAAAATTCTTGTGAGCACAACATACCCAAAAAAATGTCGTTTAGACCCTCAAAACAACTTCGAAATTGCAGGACCCGAAAAAACTGCTAAAAATAGTAAATTACCAAATTTGCCAGAAAGGTATTTTGAGCCAGCTGGAACAGGTCAGTGGCCCCCGATATCCACCTAGATCAACATCATATTTATAGAGAAGTCAATATCTCATTTTAGAGGCAATCTTGATATCTATTTAAAAACATCCTCATATGGTTTTAGTATTGCACATTCCTCCACACTTGGCACTTTATCCTTAGGTTCCTCTTCCATGTGCACCACAAATACTTGACATCCTTTCCTATAAATTTTCTTAAACTACAATGTTGGAATTTCTCTAGTGGTCACAACTCTTGGAATTCCTTGAACTGATCTCAAGTTTCCTTGGTCATCTAGTAAAGTGAATGCCTTATTGTAACAATATAGGACAACATGATGCTCATACAACCAATTCATACCAATGAGGCAATCATACGATCCCAAAGGTATAATATTCAAAATCATCTTTTGTGTGCAGTCCTTTCATCTCTAATGGACATGCCTTAACCATCTCATTGATTTTCCTTTTAGCTCCTGTAGCTAGCTACACCAACCATGGTTTTCCAATATTTCCTATTAACAAATGGAATCTTTCCACCATCTTAGGATCTAGATAACTATGAGTAGCTCTTCAATCAATTAAAATAGCAATAGGTTGGTCATTAATATTACCTTCCACCTTGATCATGTACGATTGGAACTCAACCTGCTTGTTATCGAGTGTGGTGTAAATCATTGGCACATTTCTACCCATTTATTCCACTATTGCAGCTTGTTGTACAATGTGCACAATGCCCTCTTTATCACCTCTTTGAGGATAATATATGCACATATGATTTCCACCACAACCCCAACACTGCATAGGTTGTTTCCATGAATTTCTTCCCACTATTTTCGACATTGTGGGCTCCTGAAGAGTCATCTATCCTTGTGTAGTATTTCTGAAAAATGGTAGCTTAACTCCCTTCTTCCTTTGATCCACCTTAATTTTCATCTTCTCTTCCCAATCCTTTTGGATAGTCAATCTTCCCCTTTGCTGATCATAAAGACACTTAGCGTGCCTTATGGTATCTTCCAACATTTTAGGTTCATCATACTGTATCTTGTCACTGATATAATGAGGGAAACCCACTCAAAAATATCTGAATCTTTACATGTCCATCCTTTATAAAAGGCACATAATTCAACAATTCTAAAAATATTCTTTCATTCTCGTCAATCCTCATGCTCCCATAGTTTGAAGAACTCCTTCATTTTCCTATAATAGTACTACTTGGTTAAGTATTTATTTTGGAAATACCTTTATAGCTCTCTGCAAGTCACCTTATTCTCATCAATGTGTTGCACTTTCCTCATATTGATCCCACCACATTGATGCCTTTCCCTTTAACTGATAGATAGCAATTATCCCTTCCACCTTCATAGAATAGTTATGTAGCTGGAAGTATTTCCTCATACCCAACAACTAGGTCTCCTCATATTCATCCTTCCTTGTGCTCACATTCAAAGGTAGGTGTTACAAGGAAAATCTCTTTATGGCTAGGGGTAAAAACCAATAGACAGAAATGACTATAGAAATCAACTCCAATCTCAGGTATGCTATATAAAAAAATATGCTAGCAAGACAAGATAAAAGGCCTATCTCATCCATACGTTTGATGAAGTCCATCGTTGAGCACTTGAATCAAAGCAATACACCTGCAACTTGTCCTCAACAACCAAGAAACGCAAGCATATGGTGATAATATATAATGTTAACACATTCAATAGCATAATCCATCAACATTCATAACAAATATTCCCATGGAATAACAATTCAAATATTTGCAATATATTAATTGGACGAGAAAAGAGTATTTCTATTAAAAGTAATCAATCGAAGTGAATGAATTGCAAATTTCTGTGTCGGCATGGTTTAACCGAGAAAGTAAGTCCCTTCCATATGGGCCTCCACCACTTAAATCCTCCACCAAAGGTAATCTCATATAAGAGAGAAAATGAGGTTCTCAATCAAGTAGGGAAGATATTGGGGGTTGAATAATGTGTTCAGACTTAAATGGACAAAGGGATGCAAACTCAATATGAAGTGAATAATTTTTCTAGAGTAACTTTTCTCTCAAATTTGAATTATTCTCTTCTTTTTACATAGCTCATATTTGGCCCATTTTTATCCTTCAAGTGGAACTAAAGGGTCAGGTCGGAACATTTCCAGTATATGGATGGTCAAGGATCATGGATCTCGTGACATGACATGGCAAAACGACACCATTTTTTTAATTTTGAGCCCAAAACCCGATGTACGTAGGTTGTAGTGGTGCAACCTGTGTATATGCATGTTGTACAATAGGTATCATGCATGTATGTGGGAAACTAATGTTTTAATATCCGATATTTGCAAAAAGGGACTTCAATTCTGCAAAGGGAAATGGAAAAAGGCCCTTTGTGCAAGTTTGCATAGGGTGAGGCAAATATTTCTATAACAAATGCCCCCTAATGTGTGAGGTCACAGGAGCATCTTCGATGGCCGAAATGCATTATAAGACCCAGAAGTGGAGTAATGGAGACATGACTAGAAGAACTAGCTACTCATGAGACTATTACAACTTGTACTGACTTTGCACATATGGTTTCCAATTTGAATTACATTGCACATCCATGTGAAAATATACCAAACAATTGTACATGGCCATGAATAGGAAATACAAAGGTGGCTACATGCCAAAGGTTGTCATAGTCATGAATAAGGCCCAGTAAAACCAATCTCAAAATCAATCTGAAGATATTTGTATACAATGGAGTACAATCTGATCTCCCATGATCACTGAAGTCACATAGGTACTGGTCCAATGAAAGGTAGAAACAACTCAGGAAAGTTGCGACTATGAACTGATGTCTTCAAGTCTTCTACACAATCTGCCAAAGGTGCAATTCTACATTGTGTGAATAAAGGAGTTGATGTCGAAAATAATGAGACTTCGTTTGATTTCCGATCATTAAGGTATATCGTTAACAAATGTGAAATAGTATTTCGATAATGAATGTAGGTATCAAGGTGCAGAGTACATTCTTACACGTGTGAATAGAGGTGTCAGGGTTGAACACTTGAATAATCCATGAATCAAGATACATTGAGGTATTCTGAACTGTCGATGGTGATAGAACCTACCACTAGTGATTGCAAGCCTCTAGGTACTCATAGGATTCCAGGTCTCGTATCTAGAATAGATGAGTTGAAGTTGATGGAAGGAGACCTGCTGAAAGGAGATAATTAAGGAATATCTTATCATTCATCACGAGGTATAAAGCAAGAGCTTGATGATTTGGAGGAAATCAGACGAAGAACATGTTCACGAACCAATGACCCTGTGTGTATTTTCTATGTATCAGATGCAAGTGGTACACGAAACAGACCCTCTGAATAATAGCCAATAAGGAAAATTGTTAACAAAGGTGAGGAAACCACCAATAAGGCTAATGACATCAAAGACACTACACGTATCCCAATGTGTGAATATATTTCTTGTCGTCGAGCATAAGGAAAATCACCCAGTCAACGACCAATGATGAAATGTCAATTGTTGGGTTCAAGGTTACCTACCAATGAGGTAAGTAGGACCAGGGTGTGTAATAGGACTACAACTTCATGTAACTCTAAGACACACTAAGGGTATGGATGACATGCAAAGTCAATAATTCTGAGGAATGGTCGACATAGGTTGATAGTCATATTTTGAATAAGAGTATGAGACATATGGAAGAATTTGGTAGCATAGAATCAATGATGAAAATTTGAGACGAAGGAGGCATCAATCAAAATCTCCATAGGGACTGGAAGAGTAACCAGTCAAAGGAGTAAAATATCTGTAACGAGCTCATCTTCCTAAGGTCATGCTAAACCCAACATTTTGATGACAAGTGGAATAAAAAAAATTGTGTTTCAGAGGCGACATGAATGCTTCCAATATAAGATAATATTCCCTTCCCTCCTGTCTTTTTTTTTTTTCATAGTCAAATGAATGTTATGATACAGAGGAGGAAACCAGTGTCGCAAGTAAGAAAACTAGTTCTAGCAGTGGAAGATACCTATGCTCAATGCAAGGAGGTGCATGCGGGATATGGACATTTGGGGGAATGTCTCCTTATGGGTATAGGGTTTCAAGATGAAAAGGATATAAACAAGGCTTTTCTTGGATGATGATGCAAACTACTGAGGTGAGAGGCTTATAAGGCAAAATCGAGGACCAACAATAGGTTCAATACTACAAGAAAGAGAATGAGATGCAATTACAACTTAACGCCAAAAAATGTCCTTTTTCGTAATCTTAGTCTACTTGGTTTGAAAAATGAATAAACTTGCACCAAATAGATGTCCTTTCGAATCTAATTTACAACTGTGAAAGAGACAATTTCACTCGACAATCTTTTCGCTTTTTGAAATGAGTCGTAAAAGAGCTTAAATAAAACTCGCTTGGGAGTCCTTTAGGAATAGGTAAACATGTTTATTAGTAAGAAATGAGACTCAACATAAATTCATGTATTAGTTGTAAGGGACTACCAGTCATATGGAAAAAAATCTCTACATGGGCACCAAATGAAGTAGAGGATCTAACTAGGGTACCCATGTTTCGTAATTATCTACCATTCGATAACGACACTTCTAGTTGTAGATAAAAGGTTCTGTGTGACAGTCATAGGACGATGCAAGTTTTAATGATGGATCGGATACCTATCCTATATACTCTGTAACAAAAATACATGTCCAAAGTTAGGAATGAGTGACATGGCACTGAAAACCACAAGAATCCCTGCATAAAACTACAAAAATCAACTCCATCCACTGTCATATTAGTCCATTAAGCCAAAATATTGGAAGAAACTATGCAAAGTGGGTAAAAACTTGTTATAAATAGTAAAAGAACCAATTTGACTATACCATTTGTATTTTTTACCCAAATAGTGGATTTTGGACCAAATTGCCTCCAAACTTCAACTGGTGATTGTGGGAGCTACGAGTGTTGGAATTGCCGACCGTCTGGACTAGGTAATTCATATTGCTCTCCTCTTTCTTTTTGGTGGATTAAGGTTTGTAATTAGGTTTAATTTTTTAAGTTATTTAGGGAGAAATTTGAAAACTTAGGTGCATGTGTGATATAGTTTATTGGGTCGCGTATACGCATACTTATATGTGGTTGTTTGAAAAATAACCCACGTATAAGAATCCCTATATGCGAATTTGTACACTACAACTTGCGTATATGTCCATGGATAATGTTTTTTAAAGGTTTATAACTCAAAAAAAGGTTTGACTCCTGTAGGATGGTGTTAGAGTGGAGAGAAAGAGAGCATGAGAAGGTGGATGTTGCAGTGGAGAGAGATCCAGAGGCCCAAATGGCCTTAAAAATATGTGGGCTATACAATTTTGGGCTCTCAAAGGTATGAGGGCTCAATTTATATTGCTATAGTTGTTTGTGAACTACTGGGATCCGGATAGTGAGAGCTTTAACCTTGATGAAAAACCATTTAGGATTTAAGTTGAGGACATCTATTTCTTGACGAGATTGTCATGTCGGGGTGAGGTGGTCTGTTGGATTACTGAGAGGGGGGGTGAATCAATAATAGAGCAATTTAATCCATTTTAACCATATAATCCAAATTTTATATCAATGAAGCATTATCGTCAAAAAACTGCAAAGTAAATAAGCAATGAACAAATAAAAATAGATACACATACAAAGTACACCAGTGTTTTACGTGGAAACCCAAATCGGGAGAAAACCACAGAATGATTTTTCTTATATATCTTGAAGAATTACATTCATTGGAAGCACTAACTTTCTTTGTTTTCCAGCTACAACTGGAAGGAGGCTCCAACCCCCTAGTTTCTCAAGCTACAATCTGAGGGAAGCTCCAACTCCCCAATTCCTTGGATACAACCAAAAGGAGGCTACAACCCCCTATGTTCTACGACTACAACCACCTATCCTTGCCTCATCCTGCCACCCTGAAGTAGAAGTAGAATGATGGAACCACAATCAACATATCACTGTGAGATATACCACTATAAACCTATACCAATAAATCTAAACCATGCATCAACGTGTACCTCAACCTGTAATCAACCTGTACCATAAACAAGTGCATCAACCATGCACCAACCTGTACCAAATAACCTGTAATCAACCTATACTAAACACAAGTGCATCCAAACATGTACCAAGTATGTACCAATCATGTGTCAACTACTCATCAACTATGACTCATAAATATGTACCAACATTATCAACTATACACCTCATGTATGTGCCAACTCATCAACTACTTGTCTCAACCATGTACTCAACATGTACGTCAACCAAAATCCCTCATCAATTTCATCATCCAAATATTATTTGTAGCAATTTAATAGACCTAATTTATATGATCACATTCCTACAACCTTCATTAAATTCAACAACACGAGACTAGCATTTTCATGAAACTTTTCTTTATTCTCACATGCCTAGTTTTGGATTAGTCAACAACCCTAAATTGAAGTAATCATAAATTTTTACCTGTAATGTATAAATATATGAAACTTATATACATTGTTCTTCAATATGTTTTATACAATTCCTCTAGGTGTCACTACTTGGAACCTCTCATAAAAGGAGTTATACAAAGAATGGCATACCTTGTTGAATTCTGGCTTATTATAAAGAGCGACCTTGTAGAGAGTGACCCGCATGGAATATTTGTTGAATTTATTTGAAATGGTTACATATAATAATACAAACTGTACCATAACCAACACATTTGGTTTCACTAAATTTGGATCTGTTATGAAGAAGTTATGACATTTTTACCCGAAACCCCTGTTTTTTACTAGTTTCAGGACTACCCACAAACCCTATTTTCCACAGCATGTAACTCCAAAAATAATCTGACCCACAAGATGAACATTTTACCACAGATACTTGGATATGTCTTCTCAATGGAATATAAATTTCATGGTCTGAATCATTATATAAAAAACGTTATAGCTAAAATGGTGAGATGATTTGTAAATAACATACCTTAGAAAGCACCATCAAAAGAATTTATCCTTCCTTTCATTTCGGCCTTCTTTTTTTCAGCTTCCCTCCGAATTTTGGCTTAGATATCCTTGGTTACCTCATACAGCTATATATATTCAATATTCTCAAGTGTGATTAAAATGAGAGATCATTTCCTCTTGTTTATACTCTCCAAGTAGCTTCCTTAAAAACATCTTCTAGGTCACGTGGACCCACTTTCCTTATTTTAGGGTTAAGCCACTTCTAATTTCTCCATTAAATTTATTACTGAAACAATTTATTTTGTATTCACTTTAAATTATAATACACTCATTACTTGACTTTATTATTTACCTTTTAAAATCTCTTAAACCACTTTGACTACTTTGACCTTTTGGGGCTTCTGGATGACATATGAGGCTCCTCCAACTTCGTAAGGCCATAACTCTCAAACCATAAGGAGTTATGTGATGTTCCACATACCATAAGAAATGGAATGACATGTAATATCCATATAGAATATTATTATCTGAAAATATATCATAAATAATACCGTTATCCATTAAACAAACTTGGGTCCATTACCCTAACCTCAGTTCTCCAATTTCTCATGGCCATAACTCTCTAATCGTGAGGAGTTATGTGACGCTCCAAATACCATTGGAAATGGAATGAAAAGCACTATCCATATAGGATATTTTACCTAAAAAATTCATTGTACTTCATCTCATTATTCCACAATTAAGCATGGGTTCTCTTACTCCGCAAAGCATGTTCCTGTGAGGGCTTTCACCATAAGGGGACCAATTTGGAGTTCATCCATCTTTACTTCTTATCAACCATGACAAGAAAATAATGAGTCATCTTTACATCAAAAAATATTGGGTCCATTACCCAAACCTTTGTGATGCGAGGCTTTCTTCAAGGGTTGACATCAATGACAACCAACCTTAATCAACAATCTCCCCCTTTGGAATTGATGGCAACACTCTGATGCAATACTGAAATGATATCACTTATGCTCCCCCTGGAACCATGCCTTTGTCCTCTGTATATGACAAATTTGTCTCTGTCAACTGTATCTGATAAATTTGCCTCTATCCTCTGCATATGATAAATCTTCTCCCCCTGGAACCATGTCTCTGTCCTCTACATCTGATAAATCTCTCCCCCTTTGTCATCAATGGAAAGGGTATCTTTCAATTTGAGGCTGCTCCCCCTGACTGAATTGTCCTCTTATGGTGATTCCTTGTGTACAACTAAGAAATATAAGATAATCATTCATTTTGGAGAAGAAATAAATCCAAGTCTTTAGCAAAGATATTCAAAGGCTTTCAGTGGAAGTCATTTTGTAAAGATGTCTGTCACTTTTTATTTTTTTCCCACATACTCAACTCTGATGTTTCTTTCTGCAACTTGTTCCTATAGAGATTGATACTTGATTGGAATGTGCTTCATCTTGGAGTGCATCACCGAGATTTTTGAGATATTGATTGCACTTATATTATCACAATATATTGGAATGGGCTCATCATACTCAACCTGTATATCTGTCAAAGTTTGTTTCATCCAAAGAACCTGTGTACAACATGTTGTTTCTACAATATAATCTGCCTCGACTATAGATAGAGATACTGATGATTGTTTCTTGCTTAGCCATGATACCAAACACTCACATAAGTAGAATGTTGCTCCACTGGTGCTTTGTCGGTCATTAATACAACCTACCCAATCTACATCCGTGTAGGCAATAAGTGATAGATATTTTCCTTTTGGATACCATAATCCAAACTCTTTTGTTCTTTTGAGATATCTGAAAATCCTCTTTACTACTAATACATGTGATTCCTTTGGTGCTACTTGAATTCATGCCACATGTCCAACTATTTTCATTACATCTGGTCTGGATGTTATCACATATAGTAGGATGCCAATCATCGACCTGTATTGCCTCTAATATGTAGACTTTGAATCATCATTTTTTCTCAACTTACAATTGGTTTGCATGGAAGTGATAACTGGTTTGCAATCTTCCATTCTGAACCTCTTTAGCATTTATCTGATATAGTTGGTTTGAGAAATAAAAATTCCTTGGTTGCTTTGACATATCTGAAGTCCCAAAAAGAAGGATAGTTCTCCAAGTAACGACATTTAAAATTCATTTTGCATGTCTTTTGCAAATTTCTGGCTTAACCTGTCATCATCACTATCAAAAATAATATCATCAACATAAACTTCAATTAATAAAATATTACCTTGACTTACCTTGATGTAGAGGT
>JZKD02S1776757.1:462747-489736 GCA_000966675.3 Picea glauca
ATAAAATATTACCTTGACTTACCTTGATGTAGAGGTTGTTGTCTGCACTTCCTTTTCTGAACCCTGCCTACTGCAGATACTTATCTAGTCTAGAGTACCATGCTCTAGGAGCCTGCTTTAGACCATACGATGCCTTTTTTAATTTGCATACATAGTCTATGTTCTCTAACAACTGAAATCCTTCTGGTTGTTCAATGTAGACTTCTTCTTCAAGTTCCCCATTCAGAAAATCTAATTTTATGTCCATATGATATACTTTAACATTTTTGGAGCATGCATAAGCTAAAAGTAAACGGATTCCTTCCATTATGGCAACTGGAGCAAATGTTTCTTCAAAGTCGATTCCTTCAATATGTGCATATCCTTTACATACCAATATAGCTTTTTTCATTGTAACCTGCTCATCTTCATTCAATTTATTCCTGAAAACCCATTTTTTGTCGATCACATTCTTATTCTTTGGTCTTGGAACCAATTCCCAAGTGTCATTTTTCTCTATTTGATCCAATTATTCATCCATGGCCTTATTCCAAAATTCATCCTTGCTAGCTTCTTCAAAACAGTTTGGTTCAATTGTAGATAAGAGTGTTAGGTGTGTTTGTTCTAGTGAAAATATTTTTCTTCTAGTCTCAACTCCTGCAACTTTGTTTCCAATAATCTGATCTGAAGGATGATTCTTCTGTACTCGTTTGATAGGTGTCTTTGGAGATACTTTATGAACTTTTTCTTTTTCTTCTGTCAGATTCTCTTCATCTTCATCTTCCTCTTCTCCTTCTTTTTCATCTTCTTCTTCGAAAAGTTGTTCCATTGATTTGTTTTCTTTTTCCTTTGATTCTAGTCTGTCTGTTTCATCAATTGTTACATTGATGCTTTCCACAAATTTGTTCAATATTAGATTGTAACACTTATATGATTTTCTTGTACTTGAGTAACCAAAAGGTATTCCTTTGTCCACATGAGAGTCAAACTTTCCCATTCTGCCATCTTCTCTTTGGATGTAGCATTTTCTTCCAAAAACTCTTAAGTTCTTCACATTTGTTGGTCTTCCTTTCCATATCTCGTAGGGAGTTTTATCAGTGTTGTTTCTGAGAATTAATCTATTTTGAATGTGAATTTTTGTATGCACTGCCTGTGTCAAAAATATATTTGTCAATTTGTAATCCATTTGCATTGTTCGAGCCATTTCTTGTACTGTTATGTTCTTTCTTTCAACAACTCTATTCTGTTAAGGAGTCTTAGCAATGGAGAATTGCCTTTTTATTCCATGACTTCTATAGTAGTCCATAAATTCCTTTGAAGTGAAATCTCCTCCATTATCAAATCTCAAACATTTGATTCTTGAATCCATCTCATTTTCAACCATTTCCTTGTAGATCTTGAAGTTTTCAAAATCCTCTAACTTGTTCTTGAGAAAGAAAATTGCAGTCATTCTTGTATAATCATCAAATAATAACATAAAGTATTTTCCACCTTTTAATCCCTTTGTTGTAGTTGGTCCAACTAGATCAATGTGCACAATTTCCAGTGGTCTTGTTGTTGAATATTCCTTTTATTTGAACATGGTCTTTGTTTTCTTTCCCTATTGACAATGCTTGCATAAAGTGTTGGTTGGTTTCATGATCTAGGGCATTTCTCTGACTGCTTCTCTTTTGTTGACTTTGAAAAGGTTATCAAAATGCATGTGACCCATTCTTCTATGCCATAGCCAACTTTGAACTTCCTTTCCTAGACAACACTTTTCATTTCCAATTTCACTTAACACATATATGTTGTTTGAAGTTCTTGCAGCTATACCTATGAATTTCCCTGAACCTTCTTTTCTTATCTCACACTTTTCTGAATCAAAAGTAAGTTTATGACCTTGGTCACACATTTGACTCACACTTAGAAGATTATGTTTCATATCTTCTACTAGTAGAACATTTTGTGCCTTTTCATTTTTGTTTCTAATTCGAACTGTGCCTTCTCCAATGATTTTGGATGAATTATCATTTCCAAAGGAGACTCATCCATTTTTTTATCTTCGTAATGTAAGAAATTTGTCTTTATCAACTATCATGTGTTCTGAACATCCACTGTCAACATACCAACCATGTTACTTCTTCTTAGCTTGTAGAGTGACTGTGCATTATTCATTGTTTTACTGATCTTACTTTCTTATCCATGTCATTTTCTAAGGTTCTTGTTTGTGATTTTTTTTATTCTATTGAGGTTCTTTAGGAGGGACTGTCATTCTACAATCCTTCACCATGTGTCCAAAATTATTACATTTGTAACATTCCACTTAAGTTCTCAAAGATTCAAACATGTTGTAGCTTCTTCTTTGTGTGTCACTAGGTCTCCTTGAATAATCCCTTTGTGTATAACTCTCAAAGTTGTTACTATTCTTATTGTTAGCTCTACAATTCACAGTTTTATGTCCAAAATTATTACATGCATAACATAAAACAAAAAATATAGTTTGATACCCTGGATTTGAATATCTTCTGAAAGGAGGTGCTCTTATGAATCCTTCTTCTTCTTGAGGCCTATGTGTCTGTTGTTGATTCTAAAATCTGAATCTTTTTGGTGGAGGAGTGTCCCTGCAATATTCCTTATATACCTTCCTATCCTCTTTGATTTTTTCTGCATAGCTCTTTGGATTTGTTTCTTACTCTATTGTTTTGGAGCTTGATCCCTTTTCTGTCTAATTGTATCAAAGTCTGGATTTGTCAATATGAGATTTTTGACTGTTGATAATGTCATCCAGAACTTTTGAGATATTCTGCACATTTTTATTTTGAATATCATTTCTTAGTGTGAAAACCTTTGCTTTCAAATTTCCAATGATCTTGTACTTTTCTTCTAGTTGTTCTTTGAGTGCTTCTTCAATTCTTTTATCTTCTTCTATTTGAACGTTCAATTTTGTGATCATTTTTTCTAGTTCTCGAGTGTACTTTTTCCTTCATCAATTTCATCATCCAAATCTGATTTGTAGCTCTATAATAGACCTAGTGTATATGATCACATTCCTACAAACCTTCCTTATCTTCAACAATAAGAGACTAGCATTTTCATCAAACTTTTCTTTAGTCTCACATGCCTAGTTTTGGATTAGTCAACAACCCTAACTTGAAGTAATCATAACTTTGTACCTTTATTGTATAAATATATGAAACTGATATACAATGTTTGTCAATGTGTTTTATACAATTCCTCCAAGTTTCACTACTTGGAAACTCTCAGAAAAGGAGTTATAGCAAAAATGGCATACCTTGTTGAATTATGTCTTATTCTAGAGAGAGACCTTGTAAATCATGCCCCACACAGAATATTTGTTGAAATAATATGAAACTATTACACAGAATACTACAGACTGTGCCCTAAGAAAATCAATGAGTTTCACTGAATTTGGATATTTTATGAAGAATTTATGACATTTTTACCCGAAACACTTGGTTTTGACTAGTTTCAGGACTAGCCACAAACCCTATTTTCCATGGAGTTTAACTCCAAAAATACAATGACCCAAAAGATTAATTTTTTAGCACAGATACTTAGATATGTATTTTCAATAGAATATCAATTTCATGGTATGAATCATTATGGAAAAAAAGTTATAACGAAAATAGTGAGATGACATGTAAATAACATACCCTAGAAAGCACCATCAAAAGAATTTATCCTTCCTTGCATTTTGGCCTTGTTTTCTTCACCTTCCCTCAGAATTTCAGATTAGATATCCTTGGTTACCTCAGACACCTCTAGATATTCAATATGCTCAAGTGTGATTAAAATGAGAGAGCCTTGCCTCTTATTTATACTCTCCAAGTAGCTTCCTTAAAAACATCTTCTAGGTCACTTGGCCCCGCTTTCCTTATTTTAGGGTTAACCCACTTCTAATTTCTCCATTAAATTTATTATTGAAATAATTTATTTTGTATTCACTTTGAATTATTATTCACTCATTACTTCACTTTATTATTTACCTTTTAAAATCTCTTAAACCACTTTGACTACTTTGACCTTTTGGGGCTTCTAGATGACATATGAGGCTCATCCAACTTCGTAAGGCCATAACTCTCAAACCGGGAGGAGTTATGTGGTGTTCCACATACCACCAGAAATGGAATGGAATGTACTATCCATATAAAATAGTATTATCAGAAAATATAGCATAACTCATACCACTATCCATCAAACAAACTTGGGTCCATTACCCAAACCTGGGGTCTCCAACTTCTCATGGCCATAACTCTCTAACTGTGAGGAGTTATGTGACGTTCCACATACCACCGGAAATGGAATGACAAGAACTATCCATATAGGATAGTTAACTTTAAAAATTCATTATCCTTCATCTCATTATTCCATAATTAATCATGGGCTCTCTTACTCAGTAAAGCGTCTTCCTGTAAGGGCTTTCACCATAAGGGGACCACTTTGGAGTTCATCCATATTTAATTCTTATCAACCATGACAAGATAATAATGAGTCATCTTTACATCAAACAATCTTGGGTCCATAACCCAAACCTTTGTTCTGCGGGGGTTTCTTCAAGGGTTGACATCAATGACAACCAACCTTAATCAACAAAAAGGTTTATAACTCAAAAAAAGGTATAATTCCATGGATAGTGTTTTTTAAAGGTTTATAACTCAAAAAAAGGTTTGACTCTTGCAAGATGGTGCTAGAGTGGAGGGAAAGAGAGCATGAGAAGGTGAATGCTATAGTGGAGAGAGATCTAGGGGGCCAAATGGCCTTAAAAATATGTGGGCTATACAAGTTTTGGGTTCTCAAAGGTATGAGGGCTCAATTGATATTCCTACAATTGTTTGTGAACTACTGGAATCTAGATAGTGAGAGCTTCAACCTTGATGGAAAACCATTGAGGATTGAAGTTGAGGACATCTATTTCTTGACAGGATTGTCACGTCGGGGTGAGGTGGTCAACCTCAAAGCTTGGGGAGCTGGGAGTGGCATGAAAATAGAGGAATACATAGCCACTCATTTCATTGCAGGGACCAAGAAGGTAGGGATCCAACTCGCAATCAGAGTGATAAACAATATTAGTCTTAAGATTGTTGTCCTATTTTTGACACGTATCATAGGATCGACCTCTTTTCACCAGGCATCGAGGCCACTTATGTTCTATTCAGTGGAGTGCTTGCAACCCATGGTGTAGTACTGGTGCACCTCACTACTGGCCAACATGAAGAGCCAACTGAAAGAATGCAAACTGGGTAGTAAGAGGAACTTCAGGTTCGCTTCTATCCTTTGTAATTTTTTCTTTGAGTGGATTCCATATCTAGGACCTAGAGTTGATATTATTCCATGTGGACCTCACAATCCAGCCATGGAATGGTGGTCCAAGGCGATGCGGTGGTAGAGGGGTGGTAGGCTACCAACACCCTATAATGATGACTTCTTCTTCTAGTGGATTCAGCAAATGATAGCTCTGGATGACTACCCTTATGCATGGATTGACTTCAAAGGAGATCCTTGTTGGCATATTTATTACAGACAGAATGTAGAGTATTTGTTTTTCATTGATGGAAAGCTCATCCCGATGATGGAGAAAAAGAGAAAGTGGCAAGACCAATGACGCAATGATGATGGCATGGAAATATCAAAAGTGTAAGCTCAGGAGGAAGAGAAACAGTGACCGTTGGATCACCCATCCCCAATTCCCGATGGTCGTCAGATCTAAATTAAGACAGGAGGAGTGCACAAAAGAGGAGAACAGATATCAAGCGTTAGATTTTAGCATGAAGATTGACTATCATCCGATCCAGAAGAAGGAGCATGATCTTTAAGTACAAGACGAAGAGGGCTTACAAAGTCCCGAAAATAGGAGGACCGTTGATCTAAGAAGGACATGTGGCGTACGATTAGGGCACGACAAAGGATTTGTTTCATATTTTCACAGATCGGGAAATCCAAAAGGAGGATGTGCTCTAACCCCTCAAACTTGCGATATGCGAAATCGAGATAAAAATCTTGATCATTGGATGCAGAGTAAATGTGGCGAGAGGTCATCTTTTCGCTGACTAGAAATTCAAAGGAAGGAGGAGCTATATCCTTTGAAATCATGAAACATGAACTTGCAATTCAATCTGAGTTATTGATCAAGGAAGAGCATGGACCGACGATCTGGCTCCATTTCAAAGTTTCGGTGATCGTGACATGGAGAGTCGAGATGCCTCATCACAAGATTCCAGAAATTGCAAGTCGTGAAAGCGCTTTATGGATAAGTGCTTGGTCATAGACATGGGCATGTGAAGGAAGGAGATTGCAAGTTGCAAGGCTCCATTTCATGATTGGGAGTTAGAAGAGTCAGAGTGACTTGCAACAAAATTCGTGAAACACGAAATTGCATAGTGCCTGTTGGTGTAGCTGGTGGTCATCACTAGTGTTCATGAAAAGGGAAGGTACTAATTTCTAAGCCCTATTTTCAGAGATCGTGACATGGAAAGTCGAGAAGCCTCACCACAAGATATTTGAAATCCGAAATGAGAAATCACTTTATGATTAGCCTGTGGTCACAGCCAGTGGGCACATGGGATAAACGTGAGATCCTGAAGATGTAATCCAACAGTGATGGTGAATTGGGAATCTGATTGAAGGCATACTGTTCCACCTCATGATTAACTGTTCAGTTATGATTCAGTTAGCTGAAATGAATCATGATACTTGAACGGTTGGTGATTCAATTATTAAGGCATTTTTTCCCAAGGATATTTCAGGTGTAACTAAAGAGGATGGTGTGGATAAAAAGGAATATGCAGTGACTATGTTCGGTTAGCTATTCTGAATGAAGAATGAGTTGAACTATAGAAAGGTAAAATAGCAGTATGCGTAGTGTGAAGAAAACTCGGAGATGAGGAACAAAAGATCAAAAAAATAGAATAAGTGAAGAGAGAAGAATGTGCAGATATCAAAGAGAATGATAAGAAAAGAGAAAGAACATATATAAGAGACAACAAGTCAAGCCAAGTATGAACATAGCAGAAGAATAGTGAAGCAGAGAAGAATTGCAAAACAATGAAGAAATGGTAAGAATTGATATATCTATATTGTTGGTTATTCACTCATTTATTTATAATCACGGAGGTAGGGTGGTTCTAGGGAGGACTGTAGTCCTCTATTATTCAAGTTGGTTCTTGAATACTGGAATTTGAAGCTTCCATCTAGTTGTGTCTAGAAAATAGGGTAGCAGGGTGGTGCTCGAGAAAACATAGAGTTTTCTGTATACAAGTTGGTGCTTGTATAAATCCAGTTGGTTCTGGAACATTTAGGTAGTTGATGCTTCCTTCTAGTGGATGATAGATAAATCACAGAGTTGGTGCTCTCAAACAAGTTGGAGATTGTAAAACAGAGGTAGTAGCCTCACATTGAGTTGGTGCTCAATTATAGATGATGTATAGAACTTAAAAGACTGCCTATCATTTCAAAGAAGAAGAGATTTTCTCCCTTTATGGGTTTCCTCGTGAAAATTTGTCTCTGTGTATATCTTATGTATGAATGATGCTCATTATCTATGTTTTCCATATGTTTTATAATATTGATGGTCACTTGGAGAAGATTAAAAATGGTTTAATAGACTTAATATTGTTCAAGCACAGTAAGAATTGATTCACCTCGCCCCCTCTCAGTTGTCTTAGTAATTTCAACAATTGGTATTAGAGAGGGTTCCTTTTATTTAAAGGTAGATCTGTAAGATTAAACATGACAAGTCATGACGAGACTTCAGCCACTAAACCTCCTCTCTTTGATGGAACAAATTTTTCCTTTTGGAAGGTTAGAATGAGAACATATTTAATGGCCTTAGGTGCTAATGTTTGGGATGTAGTAGAGACTGGATATACAAAGCCTGTTGTGCTTGCTTCCAAGGATTATAAGTTAGATTTTAGCTTTAATGCTACAGGAATGAATGCTATCTTGAATGGACTTGTTGAAGCTAAGTTTGTAAAGGTGATGCATCTTGAAACTGCCAAAGTTATGTGGGATAAACTTATTAGCAGTTATGAAGGAAATGAGAAAGTAAAAGATGCCAAACTTCAAACATATAGATTGAAGTTTTAACAACTAAAGACGAATGAAGATGAAACAGTTAGCAAGTATTTTTTAAGAGTTGAATAACTTGTGATTTCCATGAAGGGTCTTGGTGAGAAGATTGAAGAGGTGTTTTTAGTTCAGAAGATTTTAAGATCTCTGCTTGATAAATTTAATCCAAAAGTATCTGCAATAGAAGAACTAAATGATCTTAAAAATCTTTCCAGTGATAAACTCCTAGGAACTCTAACTGCATATGAAATGAGAATCAACAAAGATAAATCCATTACTAGAGAAGCATCTTTTAAAGAAAACAAGAATACGGATTCAAAATTAGATGATATTGAGGCAAAATTTGTGAGAAGGTTAAAGAAAGGATCGGGAAAATATCAAGGCAAGATTCCCTTCAAATGTTTTAACTGTGGTAATATAGTTCATTTTGCATCTAAGTTTCCTCACCATAAAAAGGACCAGAACTTTGATGATGAAAAGAAATACAAATTTAAGAAATATAGTAAAAAGAAAAGTTTGTGTGCAAACAATGACAATTCCTCAGAAGACATAGATAATGATTCATCATGTGAAGACAAAGTGAATGATTTTATGCTTATGTCTATGGGATATATTGATTACAAAAACACAGGAGGTGAAATGGATGACGAAGAAGATGTGGTAGATATGGAAGGTGAATTAATCAGTGCTTTGGAAGAAATTGACAATCTCATATTTAAGAAAAGAAAACAAAAACAATTGTTGATGCAGTTTAAAATGAATGATAAAAAACCTGATGAAGACTTTTCTCTACTAAAAGTTGAGTTAGAAGAGGCAAAGAAAATAGAGGAGATTATGAAACAACAGTTATAAGAGAAGAAAGCTAGGTGTAAAGCCTTAGAAGAAGAGATAGTAAAAACCAGAAAAGAGATGGAGAAGTTTAAGGCATTGTATCACCAAAATCTATCAAGTATTAAAGCTTCAGAAGGATTAATCCTCATTCTAAATCAGCAAAGAAATCCAAAGTTGAAATCTAGCTTGGGGTATGAAGAAGGATCAAGTAGTGATCATCTAAGTAATACAGAATCCATCAAGTTTGTCAAATCCTCAATCATTGACAACAATCACTCTACAGAAACAAAGAAAGAAAATCAGCCACCAAGAAGGAATGAAAGAAAAAGTACCAGAACTGAATCTGTAGATCAGAGAAACTATCAACATGAAATAAATCGGCCCGCTCAAAGAAGAAAGAATTTTTCAAGGTACAAAGTATTTTTCTATGGATATTGCTTTTTCTGTTCTAATTTTGCTCACAAAGATATGAGCAATCAAGATACTCAAGGAATAATTATCTGCAACAACAAAGATTGAGACAACCAAGTAACAAACAACCACATACTACAAATCATGTGATGGCTAGGAAAAGGACACAGGTTAAGCACAACAATAATTATGAGCATAACAATCACTATGATCTACTATGCAATGAACCAGAATGTTACATCTACCATAATTATGGACTTAAGGCTGCATATTGTCGCTTAAGGAATTATAAGCCAAATTTGAATCCCACTGCTAAAAATTTCAATGTTTGGAAGAAGAAAGAAGATGACAAGTGTGGAATAATGTTATCAGCCCAAAGACAAAAAAATCCCTGGTATATTGGCAATGCATGTTCCAAACACATGAATGGAGACAAAATTAATTTTCTAACTTTAAGTGAAAGCAAATCAAGGAATGTAACTTTTGGAAATGATGCACCAGGAAAAATAAAAGGTAAATGAATGGTAAGTCTGAGTAATGGAAAATGAAAAGAATAAGATGTGTTGTTTGTAGATGGTATGAAACATAATCTACTAAGTGTCAGTCAAGTTTGTGACAGAGGATGTGAAGTTCTTTTTACTTCTAAAGATTGTAAAATAAAATATGTGAATTCAGGACAGTTGGTTGCAAAAGGGATAAGAACAGAAAACAATGTCTATGTGTTAAAAGAAGAAAAAGAAGAATTTCACTTAAGAAAGTATGATGAAATTTGGTTATGGCATAAGAGGCTTGAACACTTAAATTTTGATCATATAATCAAGCTCAGAAACAGTGGGGCAATAAAGGATCTTCCAAAGATATCAAATCCATATGATTCTGTTTGTAAACCATTCCACATAGGAAAGCTTACTCTGGCACAGTTCAAATCTAAAAACTTTCCTTCAACAAAAAAACTTCTCCAGTTAGTACATATGGATTTATGTGGACCATCAAGAAAATAAGGTACATGAAAAGAAAACTATTTTATGTTTATTATTGATTATTATTCTAGACTAACATGGGTTGCTTTTTTGAAGGAAAAATATGAAGCATTTAAAAAATTCAAAGTGTTTAAGGCTTTGATTGAGGATCAAATAGGAAAAAGATTGAAGGTGATAAGGTCTGATAGAGAAGGAGAGTTTAGTTCATGGAACTTCAAAGAGTTCTGTGATAAACATGGAATCAAATGCAAATACATTATTCCAAGGACTCCACAGCAAAATGGAGTAGTTGAGAGGCAGAATAGATTAGTTCAGCAGATGGCAAGATCAATGATGAATGAAAGGAATATACCTCAGACATATTGGGTGGAAGAAATTCATACAACTGTTCATATCCTTAACAAATCTCAGCTCAAGCCACACAATGACAAGACTCCTTATTAACTATGGTTCGGAAGACCTGCATCAATCAAGCATTTTAAATTCTTTGAGAGTAAATGTTATATTAAGAATAATGATGAAAATATTGTCAAATATGATGACAGGGCTAATGAAGGTATCTTCTTAGGTTATTCTACAAATAGTAAAGGATACAAATGCTACAATAAAAGAATGCATAAATTTGTTGATTGTATCGACCTAAAAATTGATGAAGAAATTTCAGTACGAAATGTAAGCAGTGTTAAACCAAGTAGTGTTGAATCAAGCACATAAGATATAGTTGAAGATGATGATGAACAGGTCCAAGGATCAGAAAGAGAAGAATATGAATCAGATGAAGAAATGAATGCTCAGACTGACACAAATCAACAGAAAGAAACAAAACCACCTCTCAGAATTATTAGAAAGAATCATTCTAAAAATCAGATAATTGGAAATATAAATAAAGGAGTTCAGACAAGAAGGACATTGATTAAAGACTTAGAACAATATCAGGTTTCTTTTTTATCTATGATTGAACCTACAAATTTTGATGAATCTAGCCTGCATGATGATTGGATTAGAGCTATGATTGAAGAGCTTGATTATATTGAGAAAAACAGTACTTGGGAGCTTGTTCCTAGAACATAAGATAAGAATGTAATAGGCTCCAAATGGGTGTTCAAGAATAAAATGAATAAAAAAGGACAATTTGTTAGGAATAAAGACATATTGGTCTGTAAAGGGTATGCACAAGTTGAAGGACATGATTTTGATGAAACCTTTGCACCAATGGAAAGATTGGAAGCAATCATAATGTTTCTTGCATATTAATGTCATAAGAACTTTAAAGTGTATCAGATGGATGTTAAGTTAGCATTTATTAATGGAGATCTAGAGGAAGAAGTATATATGGAGCAACCTGAAGGATTCTCATTGACAGATAATCCTGACTATGTTTACAAACTGAACAAGGCTCTATATGGACTGAAACAAGCACCATGAGCTTTGTATTATAGACTGGACAAATTTTTACAAGACAAAGAGTTCAATAAAGGTATTGTTGACCACAATCTCTACATTAAGTTTAAATATGATAATTTACTAGTTGTTTTGGTTTATGTAGATGACATTATTTTTGGATGTACTAATGATTCTTCTGTTCAGTGGTTTTCTAACTCTATGCAAACAAAATTTGAGATTTCCATGATAGGAGAACTGCCATATTTTCTTGGTTTACAAGTAAATCGGAGTTCTACAAAAATATTTATCTCTCAAGAAAAATATTTGAAAGAGATGTTGAAGAAATTTCAAATGGAATATTCTTCTCCTATTAGTACACCTATGGTGGTCGGTTGCAAATTCAGTAAAGATGATATTTCACACAATGTTGATCAAAGTACATATCGATCAATGATAGGCAGTCTTCTGTACATCACAACATCCCATCCTGATATAATGAAATTTGTTGGAATGGTAGGTTGCTATCAGTCTACTCCTAAACAAAGTCATTTATTAGCTGTAAAAAGGATATTCAAATACTTGAAGGGAACAATGACCTATGGTCTGTGGTATCCTAGAAATTAGAATATTCAGTTAACTCATTATTCAAATGTTGATTGGGAAAATTGTGTGGATGAGAGAAAGACCACCAGTGGAGGTGCATTCTTCCTGGGTGACTCATTGGTAGCATGGATTAGTAAAAATCACGGATCTATTCCTTATCAACTACAAAGGCAGGGTACACTATTGTTGCTACTTGTTGCACTCAGATTTTATGGATGATCCAAACTCTTGTAGATTTGAAGGTAAATTATATTGATCCAATTACAATTCACTATGATAACACCAGTGTCATTAGTGTCTCCAAGAATATCATTCTTCATTCCAAGACTAAGCATATCCCAATAAAATACCATTTTCTCAGAGAATAAGTTACAAACAGAGTTATTCGGCTGAATTATATTCCTTCCATAGAATAGATGTGATATCTTTACTAAACCGTTAGTAGCGACCACTTTTGGATATATTCATCAAAAGTTGGGTGTTATAACTTCTTTCGTCTAATCTATCCACCTGGTCAGGGGGAGTACTTATTGAATATCTGTTGTATTTCTAAGCTTCTCATAGTTGGCAGGGGGAGTATGTACTGCAATAGCTCAGGGGGAGCGTGTTTCTTGTTTGACATTGATGTCAAAGGGGGAGAAAGTGTGGTAATGGTAAGGATGCTACAGTGGTATGGTTGGATGTCTAGGCAGAGTAGTGTTAGTGTTCAGGTTCTTCAAGGTTTCCATCAATGCCAAAGGGGGAGATTGTTTGCATATTTATTACAGACAGAAGGCAAAGTACTTTTTTTTCATTGATGGAAAGATCATTCCGACGATGACGAATAAGAGAAAGTGGCAAGACCAGCAATGCAACGATGATGGCATGGCAAGATCAAAGCATAAGATCAGGAGGAGGAGCAACAATGATTGTTGGATTACCCATCCTAAATTCTGGATGGTTGTCAGACCTGAATTAAGATAGGAGGAGTGTGTAGAAGAGGAGAACAGATCTCAGGCATCAGATTTGAGCATGAAGACTGACCATCATCAGATCCAGAAGAAGGAGCACAATCTTTAAGGACAATATGAAGCGGTCTTACAAAGTTCTGAAAGAAGGAGGACCGTTGATCCAAGAAGGACACGTGGTGAAAGATCAGGGCATGAAAAAGGCTCTGTTTCGAAGTTTCATAGATCAGTAAATCCAAAAGGAGGAGGTTCTCTAACCCCTCAAGCTTGCGATATGCAAAATCGCGATAAACAATCCTGGTCGTTGGCTGCATACTACACGTGGCGAGAGGTCAACTTTTCACTGACTAGAAAGTCAAAGGAAGGAGGAGCTCTATCCTTTGAAATCACAAAATGTGAAACTGTGATTCAATATGAGTCATTCATCAAGGGAGAGCATGGATCATTGATCTGGCTCCATTTCGTAGTTTTGGTGATCATGACATGGAGAGTCGAGATGCCTCATCACAGGATTCCTGAAATCGCGAGTCAGGAAAGTGCTTTATGGATAAGTGCTTGGTCATAGCCATGGGCATGTAAAGGAAGGAGATTGCAAGTTGCAAGGATCCATTTTGTGATCGGGAGTTGGAAGAGTCAGATTGACTCGCAACAAAATTCGTGAAACACGAAATTGCATAGCGCCTGTTGGTGTAGCTAGTGGTCATCATTGGTGGTCAAAAAAAGGGAAGGTATTAATTGCTAAATCGTATTTTCATAGATTGTGACATGGAAAGTCAAGAATCCTCACCAAAAGATATTTGAAATGAGAAATGTGAAATCACTTTCTGATTAGCCAGAGGGCACATGGGATAAACACGAGATCCTGCAGATGTAATCCAATGGTGATGATGAATTGGTAATCTGATCAAAGAGCTATTGTTCCACCTCATGATTAACTGTTCAGTTATGATTCAGTTAGATGAACTGAATCATGATTCTTCAACGATTCGTGATTCAATTGCTGAGGCATTTTTTCCCAAGGATATTTGAGGTGTAACTGAAGAGGTTGGTGTGGCTAAAAAGAAATATGCAGTGACTGTGTATGGTTAGTTTTTCTAACTAAAGAATGATTTGAACTGTAGAAAGGTAAAATTACAGTATGTGCAGTGTGAAGAAAACTCAGAGATGAGGAACAGAAGCTGAAAAAAATAGAATAGGTGAAGAGAGAAGAATGTGCACATATCAAATAGCATGAGAAGAACAGAGAAAGAACAGATAGAAAGAGACGACAAGTCAAGCCAAGTATGAACAGAGAAGAATAATAGTGAAGCAGAGAAGAATTGCAGAACAATGAAGAAATGGTAAGAATTGATATATCTATATTGTTGTTTATTCAGTCATTTATTTATAATCACGGAGGTAGGGTGGTTCTAGGGAGGACTGTAGTCCTCTATTATTCAAGTTGGTGCTTGAATACTGGAAGTTGAAGATTCCATCTAGTTGTGGCTAGAAAACAGGGTGGCAGGGTGGTGCTCAAGAAAACATGGAGTTTTTTGTATACAAGTTGGTGCTTGTATAAATCTAGTTGGTGCTGGAACATTTAGGGAGTTGATGCTTCCTTCTAGTGGGTGATAGAGAAATCACAGAGTTGGTGCTCTCAAACAAGTTGGATCTTCTAAAACATAGGTAGTAGCCTCACATTGAGTTGGTGCTCAATTATAGATGATGTACATAACTTAAAGGACTGCATATCATTTCGAAGAAGAAGAGGTTTTCTCCCTTTATGGGTTTCCTCATGAAAATCTGTCTCTGTGTATATCTTATGTATGGTTGATACTCATTATTTATGTTGTCCATATGTTGTATAATATTGATGTTCACTTGGAGAAGATTAAAAATGGTTTAATAGACTTAATATTGTTTAAGCACAGTAACACCTGATTCACCCCCCCTCTCAATTGTATTAGTAATTTCAACAATCCTGACATGCCATTACAACCAGGGTCTGCCTACAGAGACATAGGTATGTCAACATTTTTTAAATATTTCATTTTTTTGTATAGGAAAACAAAAATATTTTTGGATGATGTTAAGTACTAATTAAACATGTATGTGATCTAGACATAGGTCCACGATGGCTAGACAGAATTAAATCAAATCGTTGGAGGCATCGGGGAGATGAGACAGTGGGAGGGGATGCTGAGAGAGTGCTTCAAAACATGCAGAGCAGCCTATCTCATTTGATACATAGGATTCCCATGGTTTAGATGGATGATCTTCCGGAAGCTATGCAACGTCAGGTGGTAGGTGTGTCCCGTTCTTGGGTATGACTCTTTTGGTGTGTCGCAAACATCGTAGTCTTCTATCATGACACTCATCCGATGCCACAGTCATAGATTTCATGACTATTGTATGATCGTATCTATATTTATATTGAGGGTGTCATCTAGAATTTTGTACTATAAACATCATATTTTTGAAATATATAAAAAAATATGGTTCTTCTGGTTAACTTATGTTACAATGTGTACATTGATGAAAATGTTTTATTTGCTTTAGTTATGTGAAAAATGCCAATCTAAAAAAAAATTAACATATGCATCGGATACAAAATTAGAACTTCTAGGTATGTGATGATAAGTAATAAAATCAAACTATCATTCTAAAAGTCGTACCCATAGGAATCGTTGGAGTAGAATAGGTTCACCCACATGGTAAATGTCGTTCAACTAACATACTACTAACTGGGATTCCATGCGGACCTCTAAAGAGCTAATACCATGTGAAATGGCATCATGAAAATTTTTTATAATTGCGCTATATTTGACCACATTATTCATGGATGGCCCTAGGAAAATGCCACCTAAAGACACCAGTAGACCCTCGGGTGAGTAAACAACCCAAGTGGAAGAAGCCAATTTTTTTGTATGATGACTGGCCCTATCTTTAAATCCTAAGTAGACTGAAGAATCAGTTGGCATCTGCCAACCAAGGGAAAACTTGATAAGAAAGATGAAGATGAAAATAAAGGGAAAATATATATACACTAAATTAAATTAGTATACAAAGAGTTACGCCCAATATTGGGGATCAAGAGTAATATATTTTCAAATAGATCCCATTCCTGGGCTTAGCCAACATGTTCTCTTCATAATCCTCTAATTCATAGGCTCCTTTTTCTAAGACACGTCACATGATATAGGGACCGTGCCACATGGTTTTGAACTTTCCTTCCCCCAGTGGTTCTTTGGATTGATCATATAGAAGGACCAAGTCACCCCCAACATACATTTGAGGATAAATAGACTTATCCTATTGGACCTTGACACGTCTTTTATTTTCTTTGATAGCCATAGAGGCATCTAGACGCTGCTCATCTAGACTCTCTAGGTGTACGGGGCCTTGCTCGAGATCATAAGTATCAGGTAGGAGCGCAACTTCCAATCTAATAGAAGGGATCTCGCACTCAATAGGTAATATCGACTCCACACCATGTACTAACTGGAAAGGATAAAAACTGATGTAATTCTTGACCGAGGTTCGATATGCCCAAAGTGTTGGATAAAGCATGATATGCCAGTCAGATTTTCTCTGGCTGACAATTTTCTACAAAATGGTCTTGAGAGACTTGTGCATGGCCTCTACTTGTCCATTTTCTTGGGGGTAGTAAGGGGAAGAGTGAAAATTCTTAAACCCCAGTTTAGATCTTATTTCTTCCATCATTTCATTCTGAAAATGACTACCATGATCAGTGACAATCTCACTCGGGATTCCAAACTTGGCTATAATTTGATTGAATACAAAAAAGGCAGCAATCTTCCCATCAGATTTGACTGTAGGCATGGCCTCAACCCACTTAGTAAAGTAGTCTACGACCACAATAATGTGTTTATTCCCCCCAACCGAAGTTGGGTCTCAATCCACAAAGTCCACCCCCCACTTAATGAAGGGACCGACGGTAACGACTAAATGGAGAGGGGTTGGATGCAATCACATTTTGCAAGTGAACACCTGGCAGGGGTGACACTTCTTAACTGCTTCAACATAATCTTTAAATATAGATGGCCAAAAATAACTGGCTCGCAAAATTTTCTGGGTCGTCGCAAGCTCGGATAGATTACCACCATAAGCCCCACTATGGAAATTTTTTAGAACATACTTGTCTTCTTAGTGAGTTAAAAAATGATGCAATATGTTGTTTATTCCTCAGTGATATAAAGTTTCATTGACGATAAGGTAGTTCTTATCTTGGTATCATATACATCGTCAGTCATCTCGTGAGAGATGTTGAGGGAAATTCAACATTTGAAGATAGAGAAAAATATCTCCATACCAGGGGTCTGACGATGAGACAAGGAAAATGTGTTCATCTGCAAATGAATAAACATGAATAACATCCTCATCTAACTGAGGCAAGTCAAATATTAACTCTGCAAAAACTAGCAATTTTTTGGACTTCACAGAAGCGAAATCGAGATCAAACTCTTGTAGAATGATAATCCATTTATTGTACTTTCCCCCTATGAAACGCCTAGTAAGGATGTATTGAAATGGATTGACATCGGCAACCACAATATTTTTTCACAACAATATATAATGTTGTAATACTTGGACTGCGTGAATGACAACCAAAGATAGCTTTTCAACATGAGAATATTTGAGTTCAGGGCTGACTAAGTTTCAACTAAGATAGTAAATTACATGCTCACGGAGATCATCATCCTCCTGAACCAACACCATACCAATCGTTGTTATAGAAAGATTTACCTCACCATTTCTATCTTGCACAGAAGGCCTTTTTTCCATTTCCCTATGTAGACTTATCATCCCTTTTTGATAAATCAAGAGATAAAAATAAACATTTTTCCACATATACGCACCCTATCATCTATACAACAAGCATATACATAGGCTTCTCCACTATATCCCACGTACATCAATATTTGTGCCAGAAAATACAAAAATGGAGTTGGTTTTCCATGTCACAACAAGAGATCTCTTATCCTTGGTCTTCCATATACTGGAAATGTTTCGACTAGGCCCTTTAGTTGCATTTAGAAGGCTATAAGAGCACAATTTTGAGTTATGGAAAAGAAGGAGAAAGTATTCAACTTTGAGAGCAATGTTGCTCTAGAGAAATTACTTCATATTGAGTATGCATGTCTTTGTCCCTCAAGCCTGAACACAGTGTTCAACCCCCAAGATCTTTCCCTATTGTTGAGAGAACCTCATTGTCTCTCTTTTGAGCTTTCCTTTGGTGGAGGATTGAAGTGATGGAGACCCAGTTGGAAGGAACCTGGTTCCTTGGTTCTGAACTGT
Organism: Picea glauca; assembly: GCA_000966675.3. Lineage (NCBI taxonomy): Eukaryota > Viridiplantae > Streptophyta > Pinopsida > Pinales > Pinaceae > Picea > Picea glauca. Next base: position 481,247 of record JZKD02S1776757.1, read on the forward strand.
GCTGACACAAAAATCTGTATTGGTGACACTTCTATTGATCAATTATTAATAGAAATACTCCTTTCCCGTCCTATTGGTATCATGCAAATATATGATTATTATCCATGGGCATGTTTGTAATGTTTATTAATGGATTATGCTATCTGATGTGCTAACCTCTTTACATTGTCACTATGTACTTGCTTTGCTTGTTTGTTGAGAACTTATTGCAGGTATAAAGATTTGGGTCAAAGTGATCAATAGCGGAACATCATCAAACGTTGGATCGAGGCAGGCCTCTTTATTATCTTGCATATTAGTTTATATAGCATACAATGGAATTGAGTTGATTTCTACAATCATACCTGTTTGTTGTGGTTTACCCTTGGCCATAGAGAGTTTTTCCCTCGTAACAGAAATGGCTACTCCACCGGGGAGAGATCTTCCTTCTAAGGGTTGAAGTACTTTTTCTTCTTGTATTTCTCTTTTTCCATTGTGTTTCTTGTCGTATCACTGCTTGGCATATTCTGTTCACTCTGAGTCTGAGTTTTCAGCCTTTTTTCCCTTGCGTGGCCTTGTTTTAAAGCATGTACGCTCTTTTTTCCTTGACAGTCATGTACACACGCATTCTGCCTTTGTGCAAGCTGCGTATATATGCACTCTTCTCTTGAACAGTCATGTATACCACTTTTCCTTGCTTGTTTTCTTGGTTTAGTGACTGTTGGTTGAGCTTTGATGTTTGTTGAGCCTTCTTAGGTCTCTGTAGTGCCTGTTGAGCTTCTTTGGGTTGACAGGAAGCATGTTGGGAGCTGAATTTATGGGCATAGTCTTTCTCATTGTTTTTCATTTTTTGGTTTTTCCTTGAACCCTGGGTTGTTTGCTTGGTTGCTTCATATTTTTCTCAAGTTATTTCATTTATACACAGTAGAATTTATATATCAGGTTTCTTTTTAGCCCATGCATTTTCTCTTCAATATATTGAAAATACAAAAAAAATAGGCATTTTGCATTGGTTAACATTTTTTTCTTTGAACCTTTATCATTATATTAGTACATTTAGTGAAAGATTGTGTTCTACTTATGAATTGCGGAGTTGAAATTGAAAATTGCACTATTTTTATTAGCATATCATTCATTGAAAATTTAAAGGTAGACTTTGCATTATATTCATATTTATCTTTTGTAGAGTCATAACATCATGAGTTTCGCTTCCATACCCTTTTGAATAATCACGGCCAATAAAATTTACACTTTAAACTAAAATTTATTAGTCACGATTTTGTTTTTAGGGTGCACAAACTAGCCTAGGATTTAGTGCCTTGGAATAGGATTTTGTTAGTAAACTTCTCCAAGGAAATTAAATCAACATATGTGTCTGAGATAGGGAGTTGAGAATTCCATTGTATAATTGGTAATATCAAGAGGCTTTGCTCACATCAGAGCTAATCATGAGGTCGCGCGAAGTTATTTGAAGCGATAACCCCTAGATACTCGAACCACTAGATACTCGCCTAGCATCAGAAATATTTCTTTGGATTTATTTGTATTTGGGGATCTTGCTAGTACCCATACCTCTATGAGAGGTGGTGCTTTCAAGGTTTTGGCCTCTTCTACTCTACTCATATGGTGATCTGGACTTACGATTTCTCATATGTGCATCGTTTATCCAGTGGTTTATTAGTTGCTTGACTTAGGTATCTCATAGGCTACTTGCAAGGGTTATTATGCTTGTATCCTGGTTTAGATAAAGGTCGGACAACACACATCCTTTATGGAGGATTACCTCTCTAGGGGGGATCTCACTGACTAGTTGTTAATCCCACGAGGGCCTCTATAACTGATTATGTTACCCACAAAATTTAGCAGGGAGTCTCAAGTCCCTCTTGGATGAGGCATACCGTCTTTAGCAAGGGATGCCACTCAACCACTTTATCTCGTTTGCATGCATATTGGTCATTTGAATTTTTGGTATGCTCTTTTACTACTAGTTGGCCTTATTATATATTTGTATTTTGTAGAATCATAAGTCGTCGTGGAGTCGGAATAGCTTCCCTGCCATTCCCATCGATTTCTACAGTTACCACTAGATTTCGGGTTCTTTCCTTCTAAAAGGTGTAGAGTTTGTAGAAGTGGTACACACACACATCCACCTTTCAGACTTGTGGTTCCATAAGGATGAATAATGAGTCTAGTCTTCAGAACATTGGGATTTATTCGACTCCCATACCTACTATAGTTAATGGCACCCCTTCGACTCCTGCAACTGCTACAGTTGCAGTGCCAGAGGCTTATACTAGTACTATGGCTCGATCTGTAGTTAATGCTTCATCTCTTGCCTCGAACCCTTTTGGGGGTTTTGATCACTCATCTGGTTATAATTTCCAGTCCATCCCTATGGCTTCTAGTCCATTTTCTTATGGTATGCCTAACTTCACGTCGTAGTTTTCAACTGCCATCCCAGCTGTTGGCCCCAATGCTAGCCTTGGACTTGGGGGCACTACACCTCCTTACACTAATTTTCCATTTGGTGGTTGTCATATCCCACAAACAAATCCTAATTTAGGAAGTGTCCCTTTTCTTAACCTTGGGTATAATTCTTCTACAGTTGGATGGAACAACCCAACTGGTGGATAAGTTCCTCCTTACATCCCTATCTCCTTGGTGACGATTTCGACCAATACTTTTTGCATGATGAATCCACTTCAATCCTCTAGATTCCCACCTAGAGGAGGTCAGTATTACACCTTGGGAAACCCCCAACCCGGATCCAATCTGGCAGGGGGAAATTTTCATAATCCTTATCAAAACATTCCTATTGGAATGATGCCCAACCCATCTTATATGAATTAGCCCAGAGGAGGTCCTTATAATTCTGTACAGGGTTTTGGTCCTTACCAGAATCCTGGATGGAATGCAGTTCCTAATGCACAATCTTTCGTGGGAGGGTGGGGTCAGATGTTGCAACCCCGTCTCCCTTTTCTGGTGACGCTTAATCTGCCAGACTTGTGTAAGTTAATGAACGACTTGGTGAGTCATGATCCCACATGGCCCTCTGTCCCCACCAAACTTCCATTAGACATTCCAAAGTTTGAAGGTAAGAATGGAGAGGACCCTGGTGATCACGTCACTACTTGTTACCTTTGGTTCTCATCGAATTCTATGAACCATGATTCTATTAGATTATGATTATTGCAATGCACTCTCATTGGAATTTCATCACAATGGTATATTGAGATACCTAGGGGGGCATAAGGGTCATTCCATCAGTTGGTGCTAGCCTTTCTCAACCACTTTCAATTTCCCATTCGTTATGATGTTGGTCTTGAAATTTTGTCGACTCTACGCTAGGGTACCGACACTCACATCTCAGACCATATCTAGGAATGGTGTAGAAGAAAGCGGTTGATTAAGACTCTTATACCCCCAACCTTTCTTCTAGAATAGTTCCTAAAGTCTTTTCACCCTCCTATCTCGAAGGATGGTGCTACTTCTAGGGTCTTCAATGAGGAAGAAGCTATCTTTAGATCCCAACAACTCGATTTGAGATACATCAGTCTGGGATGTTATGTCACCTTCTTCCAGATGCACTGCAGCCAAATCACGATCCTATATAGAATCCTGAACCTCATGCCAATGGCATTATAGGGTCTGCTAATGTAAATTCCACAGAGTCGGCAATGAAGTCTTCTGGAGGATCAAATTCATCTGCATCCTCCAAACTCACCCAATCGACAGATGTACATTATGTGAAATCATTGAAGAACTGAAATGGTGACCATCAACCAGATGGGAATAAAAGGAAAGGTCGAAATAATCATAAGGATGGAAAGAATAAACATAAAACCAAGGACAAAGACAATAATGGGAGACAGAATGATAATGCTATTGAGGGAAAGAAAGAGAAATGTAAGGTGAAGTTTCCTTGTAAACTTTGTACCGATGACCACCTTACACATTTATGCCCCAAACTCACCAAGGCTGTGAGGCTTTTAAATCTACCACTTGTTGTGTTGACGAATCCATTCCCACACAACCATCACTTATCCTCGATCTCTTTGAACGTCAGAAATGCATCCGGTGCAAGTCAAAACCCACCGTCACAAGATGGCGACTATGTTTTTATCAATATGGTCGATGCGAAAATAGATATAGCCACCCACTCTCGAGATTATAGTCTTCAAAATCTAGTACCAGTCTAGAAGCTCCTCCTCCCCCTCTGGAGATGAACTTATAGATTGAGAAACCAGATCCACCACCTCATATTCCGAAAGGAGTACTTAAGCTCTCTACCCACAACCTTAATGCTAGAGCCGCCCATAACTACTCTATTGTTGAGGATCTGGGCCAAACCCCTTGTGCGATGTCATCTTTGGAGGTACTTCATACGTGTCCATCACAGAGGAATGTCTTACTCTCTGCCTTAGGATCTCTAGAACCTAGTGGCTCGAAAGTTATCAAGTTTGACGTCACAGATGTGAAGCCTCTCTTACCCTACCATGTGGCTTTTCAAATCCACGTGGCGTATTCCAAGTATACTATTAAGTGTGTAATCGTTGATGAAGGTGCTTCCACCTACATGATGTCCCTGGTCTATTGGAAATCTCTTGGTTCTCTGGCCCTTTCCAAGTTGTCGAGAATGTTGACTGCATTCGATGGTCATTCCTTCTGCCCTCATGGTATTCTCCCTACCTTTCTAGTCCAGTTAGGTGGGAAGATGGTAGAGGTGGAGGTAGAGGTAGTTGATGCACCTCTCAATTATAACCTATTACTAGGTTGCAATTGGACCTATGCTATGGTCATTTTCGTATCGTTCATCTTTCGTGTACTTTGTTTTCCTCATCAAGGAGAGATCTTGACTATCGACCAATTATTCTTTCTGTACTCTAGTCCTGATGCATCTATTGGACCGTCAATCCTCGTGATCATAAATTCTTAGTCGACAATTGAGAATATTGATGTTGGAATGTGTTCTTCCCTCATAGGTACTTTTGACTTCTCAGCACCAATTCACCATGTTTACACCATGTCTAGTAAGCCCATTTCTGTAGGGAGGTCCATTCCTTTCTACACTTCCTATTTTAGCGATCCATGGACCCTACCTTCTCCGACTTCGTCGTGTAAAGGATAGTTTCATGCTGGCATGGTTATGCCACTATCGGTAGTGGAGATTACGTATCAATTTTTTCTTGACTGTTATGTTGATCCTAATCATGTTACCTCGTAGACGGATGAGGAGGATCCAGTTCTTAGGCCTGTATGGGACACCTTGTTATCTTGTTCGCATGATTTCCTAGATGAGACTTTTCCTTTAGATGAAGCCATCCTTGAAGCCATGAATGGTTCCAAGAGACCTTGGGATGAAATGCATCATCGATCCTATTTTATCGCAAGTCTTCAAAGAATTGAGCAAGATGACTTTCAGTCTACCCTGAGTGAGATAGTCGATCACACCGTAGTTCCACTTGATACGCATGAAATTTGTGCCAAAGGAAATATGGAGAATATTTATCCTACCATCTCGATCGATATCTCTCATACCCCTAGCAAGATTGAAAATGTAAATATAGGTGTGGATTGTTCACCGAAAGAAATTATGATCTACACCAATATCTTCAAAGAATTTCGAGATGTATTTTGTTGGTCATACAAAGAGATGGAAAGAATCAACCCTCGAATTTTCAAACATGATATTGGAACTTACCCAGATGATAAACCTATTCGACAACGTCTTAGAGCTGTGAATCCTAGGAAGGCCCCTGCTATTTAAGGCATAGGTGGAGAAGTTGCTTAATGTTGACTTCATCTACCCAGTTCCCTTGACCGAATGGGTATCCAATCCTGTTTCGATAAATAAAAAACAAGGAACCATCCGTGTGTGTATGGACTTCTGTGACCTGAACAAGGCTTGTCCTAAAGATAACTTCCTCGCACCTTTCATTGATCATATTCTTGATGAGTGTGTGGGAAGTGAAATATTTTATTTTATGGACGGATTTTTGGGCTATAACCAAATCCAAATCAAACCTGAGGACCAACACAAGACATAATTTATATGTCCTTGGGGTACTTTTGCATACCGTAAAATGCCTTTCAGCCTTAAGAATGACAGAGCAACCTTCCAACGTGCCATGAATTTTTCTTTTCACAATCTCAAGCACATAGTCAAAGCCTACTTGGATGATCTTGTTGCTCACTCTCGCAAGAGAGTGGATCATGTTATACACCTTCGGCTAGTTTTTGAAAGATGTGGTTACCATAGAATCTGGTTAAACCCTCATAAATGCATCTTTTGCGTTAAGTCTGGTCATCTCTTAAGGTTTTTAGTTTTCGATACCAGGATCATGGTAGATCTTCTTAAGGTTGAGGCACTACTTCAGATGCCTCCCCCATGCATAATTAGACAACATCAAGGTTTACAGGGAACAGATAACTTTCTACGTTGCTTCATAATGAATTATGCCAATATTACTAAGGGTTTCATGCACCTCTTGAAGAAGGACACCCCCTTTATCTGGGATCAGTGAGCCCAGGACTCTTTTGATGCTTTGAAGAAATCCTTGGTATCAGCCCCTCTGCTGAAATCTCCTAATTGCAGTAGAGATTACATGTTCTATATTGTCGCATTTGTAGAGATGATTGGTATGGTTCTAGTTCAGGAGGATGATGAGATCCATGAGCACATCATCTACTATCTTAGTCAAAATTTAGTCGGTCCTGAACTTAATTACTCTCACATTGAAAATCTAGCTTTGGTTGTCGTTCATGCATTCCAACGCTTACGTCACTATATATTGATTTCCAAGACTACGGTGGTTGTCGATGTCAATCCATTTCAATATGTCCTTACTAAACGTATCATCGGGGGAAAATATAATAAATGGATTGTCATCTTACATGAATTTGATCTTGACTTCACTTCGGCCAAGTCCAAGAAATCACTAGTTTTTGCAGAGTTAATATCTAATTTTCCATGATTAGACAAGGATGTTATCCATGTTGATTCATTTGCATAAGAACAAATTTTCCTTGTCTCATCATTCGATCCCTGGTATGGAGACATTGTGTTATATCTTCAAACCTTGAATTTCACTCAGCATCTCTTGCGAGATGATCGACGACTTGTTAGATACTAAGCCAAAAAGTATACCATCAACGGTGACACTTTGTATCGTTGAGGAGTAGATGATATCTTGTGTCATTTCTTAACTCATGAGTAAGCTGAGTTAGTCCTAAATCATTTCCACAAAGAGGCTTTTGGTGGTCACCTATCCGGGCTTGCGACAACCCAAAAAATCCTGCGAGTCAGTTATTTCTGGCCCACTATCTTTAAATATTGTATCGAAGTGGTTAAGAAGTGTCACCCCTACCAGGTGTTCACTCAAATAATGCGCTTGCATCCATCCCCTCTTCATCCAGTCATCATCGTTGATCTCTTCACCATGTGGGGGGTAGATTTTGTCGATTGCAATCCAACTTTGGCTGGGGGGCATCAACACATTATCGTGGCCGTCGACTAGTTTAATAAGTGGGTTGTGGCCATGCCTATTGTAAAATTCGATGGGAATATTGCATCCTTCTTCGTGTTCAACAAAATTATCGCTTGGTTTGGTATCCTGAGTCAAATTGACACTGATAATGGCAGTCACTTTCAGAATGAAATGATGATAGAACTAGCATCCAATATGGGGTTTAGACATGGTCATTCATCCCCTTATTACCCCAAGAAAATGGGCAAGTAGAGGCCGTCAACAAGTCTCTCAAGACCATCTTGCAAAAAAAAATCAGTCGGAGTAATTCCAATTGGCACATCATGTTATATCCAGCACTTTGGGCACACTGAACCTCGGTTAAGACTGCCATTGGTTTTTTAATTTTCAGTTAGTGCATGGTGTGGAGTCGATCCTTCATATTAAATGAAAAATCCATTCTCTCAATTTGGAAGTCGAGCTCCTACTTGACACTTCATATTTAGAACAATGCCTTGTGCACCTAGAGAGTCTTGATGAGCAACATCGAGATGCCTTTACGGCTATCAAGGAAAAAAAGAAATGTGTCAAGTTTCAGTGAAACAAGTTTGTTTCTCCCTTGTTGTATGTTGAGGGTGACTTGGTCCTCATTTATGATCAAGCCAAAGAATCTCTAAGGGTAGGCAAGTTTAAACCCATGTGGCATGGTCCTTACATCATGCGACATGTCCTAGAAAAAGGAGCCTATGAATTAGAAGATTATGAAGGGAATAAGTTGGTCAAGCCTAGAAATGGGCTCTACTTGAAAAGGTACTAGGCTTCAGCTCTAGGATTGGGAAAAAATCTTTGTATACTAATGTAAATTTAGTGTATATACATCTCTTTTCTCCTTTTCTCTTGTCTTTAGCTTGCTTATCGATTTTGTTGGATGATTGGTTGTTGTCATTGATGTCAACCCTAGTCATGGGTTTTGGACCACAAGATTGATGAAGTTATTTGGACATGAAGGAAAATGCACATGCAGATACAACACCCATGGATGGAT
>JZKD02S1776757.1:493864-514699 GCA_000966675.3 Picea glauca
CTCTTATACTATTGTTCATTTCTCATTGGATATAATTGAATGGTTTAAGTATAAGTTGAAAAAGGTTTTAAATTGTACTTGATACTAATTCACCCCCCTCTCAGTATCAACAGATTTTTCCCTTTGTTGGTAGATATCAATGGAGTCTTCGGTCTACTTAGGATTCACAGACAGAGCCAGACGTCATACATGGAACTTGGATTCTGATGCTTGGGTGGTTTACTCACCCAAGGGTCTATTGGTGTCTTCAGGTGGTGCATGCCTAGGGCCATCCATGAATAATGTGGTCGAATATAGCGTCATCATAGAAATTTTACATGATGCTATATCACATGGCATTCACTCTTTAGAAGTTCACCTGGATTCCTAGTTAGTAGTATGGCAGTTTAATGGTTGTTACCGCATGCATGATCCTACTTTACTCCATCGATTCCTATGGGTACGTCTTTTAGAACAACAATTTGATTTTATTACATATTATCACATTCCTAGGAGTTCTAATCATGTATCCGATGCCTATGCTAACTACGTTTTAGATTGGCATTTGTCACATTAATAAAGCAAAGAAAACCATTAAATCAATGTACACATTGTAAGATATAAGTAAAGCCGAAGTTCCTTTTTTATATATTTCAAAATATGGTGTTTATATTACAAAATTGGGGCTAAAACCCTCAATACACATATAAATCCGATATACATATCCCGTGACATCTACACCTATGGTGCCAGATGTGTTTCATGGTAGCAAACCATGACATTTGTGAGATGTCGGAAGAGTTGTACCCATGCTCTAGGTACACCAACCACTTGTCCCTGCATGGCTTCAGGTATATCCTCTACCTGAACCATAGGAATCCTCTATGTCAAAAGAGATAGGTTGCCCTACACATTTTGTAGGACTCTCTTCACTTCTCCTCCCGCTGCCTCATCTTCGTGGTTCCTCCATATATGTCGTAGGAATCCCTCGGGTCGTTGCGGACCCGTATCTGCAATTACATGAGTGTCTAGTTAATACTCAAACACCATCCCAAAAATATTTTTGTTCCTTAAATACAAAAATACAAAAAAATGAAATCTTTTTTTCTTTTTTTCTTTTTCTTACCCATATCACCATAGGCGGCCCCTAGTGGAAGTGGCATATCAAGATCTCCTCAAAAATTGATCCCTACATAGGGATAGTCATCCAAAGCAATGATCTGTCGCTGCCATTGGAAGAAAAAATCATCGTTGTAGGGTGTGGTCACCCTACCTTCCCCTTTCTGTCTCATGACCTCGATCCATCTTACCATGGCTAGATCGTGTGGTCCTCTAGGAAGAACCTCCACTTTAGGTCCCAGACCTAGAACCCGCTTGAAAAACAAGATGCAAAGAATATAGGCAAACCCTAAGTTTTGCTTACTCCCTTGTTTGCACTATGTCAACTGACTTTTCATATTGGTCAGCAGAGAGGTACACCATTCGTAGACAATGGTTCTAGCACACTCTACTGCGTAAAACATTAGCAGTCTCAATTCTTGATGCAACGAGCCCAAACCTATGATCCTGGTAAGCATGAGCACTATGATCTTCAAACTAAGATTACTTACTTCCCGGATGGGGACTTGACTTCCCACCTTAGGATTCCCTGCTATACAATGGACATCGATATACTCTTCGATCTTCATCCCACTCCCTGCTCCACATGACTTGAGCTTCACAACCTCCCCTTGATGTGATAGACCAGTCAAGAAGTAGATGTCCTCTGCTTCGATCTTCAATGGTTGTCCATCGAGGATAAAGCTTTTGCTATCAGGGTACCAGTAACCTACCAACATCTCCAATAACCTCACTTGGGCCCTCATTCCTTTGAGAGCCCAAAATTTTTACAAACCACATCTTTTTAGAGACACTTGAGCCATCGGATCTGATTCAACAGTTGCATCCACCTCCTCATGCTCTCGCTCTCTTCATTCTAGTACCATCCTACAAAAACAAATCAATTTTTTTGAGTTAGAAATACATTTTTGGCCATTTGCATACCCATATGCGGACTTCTTTTCACACAGTCACATGTAGGGATTGATACACGCTCCTTGTGGTTCATAAAGGAGTGTACACCTCATCGTATACGTGACCTTAACAAAGGATACCCACGTACATCGAAATTTCTAATTTATGCCCTCAAAACTAAAAAAATTGGAACCTAATTCAAAAATGTAATCCACTGAATTTGAAGAGGATGAGATGAAGAGATACTTAATCCAAACAGTTTGTGATTTCATTGCCCGATGCTCTCATAATCGTCATTTGAATCTTGGAGGTATTTTTGGTCCAAATTGCACTATTTGGGTAAAAATCCAAATGATACAGTAATTTTTTATTTTATTACTATTTATAAGCTATTTTTACCCACTTTATATAGTTTCATGCTATTTTTTAACCTAATAGACTAATTCAAATGTGGTTTTGAGCTAGTTTGTTGTAGTTTTGACTCAATTTTCTTGCGTATTTCAACGTCATGATTAGTCATTTGTCACCTCGGGAAGGTATTTTCATAACCTAGAATATAGGATAGGTATCCACTCCATCGTGCATTTTCACATTATCCTTTTACTATCGCCTTTTTTACGCCTTATGTACGAATCCATTTGTTGTGAAACAAAACATTTCATCTGTTATAGGAAGTGTCTCTCATAAATGGTAGAGACTTACCAAACATGGGTGCCCTAGTTAGATCCCCTTTGTCATTTTGGCACCCATGCCAAGTTTTTCCTTAGGACCGAGAGTCCATTATAACCTGATACATGACTTTATAATGAGCCTCATTTCTCATTCATGCACATGCGACCTTATTTCCCACGGACTCCCAAAAATGAGTCTTAGTTAATCTCTTTTTCAACTCGTCTAAAAACTAAAAAGATTTTTGAGTGATTGGTCCCTTTCACACTCGTTAAAATTGATTTGAAAGGTCATGAGTCTTAGTTAATATCTTTTCTGACTCATTATCAAAAATAGAAAAGATCATCGAGTGAACTTGTCTTTTTCACACTCATAAATTGGATTCGAAAAGACGTCTATTTGGCACAAGCTTACCCCTTTTTCACACCAAATAGACTAAAAGACATAAAAAGGGATTTTTTTTGCATTAAGTTGTGATTGCATCTCATGCCCTCGCTTGTAGTATTGAGCCTTCAGGCGGTTCTCGCTTTGCGTTATAAACCGTTGCCTAAGCATTTTTGCACCCTCGACCAAGCAAAGCCTTATTTATATCCTTCGCAATTTGACACCCTATATCCTGGAGGAAACATCACTCTAAATGTCCATCTCTTGCATGCATTTCCTTTCACTAAGCATAGTTACATTCTATTGCTAGAACTAGTTTTGCTTACTTGCAAAACTCATTTCCTCCTCTATATCATAGCATTCATTTTTTATGAAAAAAAAAAATGGGTGGGAAGGGAGTACTATATTATATTTGGTAGCAGTTGTGTCTCCTTTGAACAAAGCACAAAATTATTGAGTCCTTGTGTCATCATAATTTTGGGTTTTAGCATGGCCTTAGGAAGCTGATCTCGTTACAAAGTTTTCTCTACCGACCAGTTACTCTTTCAGTCCACATAGAGAACATTATTGATGCCTCCTACATCTAATAGTCACATAATTGAGTCTATGTTGTTGGATTCCACCACATGTCCCATGCTCTTGTTCAAAGGAAGTATCACAACCTGCGTCAGCCACTCCTCAGAAATATTGACCTTCCATGTCGGCCATACCCTCAGTTTGTCCCAGAATCAAATGATACTATGGTTTTATCACACACCCTGGCCCTACTTGCATCATGGGTAGGTCACCTTGAACCCAACAATCGACATTTCATCATTGGTCATTGACTGGGTGGTTTCCCTTGTGTTTGACGACAAGACATATATTGACACTTTGGGATTCATGCAATGTCCTGGATGCCATTAGCCTTATTGATGGTTTCCTCACCTTTGTCAGCAATTTTCATCATTGGCTTCTATTCAAAGGGTATTTTTCATGTACCTCTTGCATTTGATACACGTGAAAGACACATAGGGTCGTTGGTTCATGAACATGTTCTTCGTCCGATCTCCACCAAATCATGAAGCTCCTTCTTTGTTCCTCATGTTGACTGATGAGAGATGCCCTAATGCTCTCCTTTCAATGGGTCTCTTTTCATCGACTTCATCTTATCTATTCTGGATATGGGACCTAGAATTTTATGAGTACCTTAAGGCTTGCAGTCATTAGTGGCAGGCTCTCTCGCCATTGACAGATGAGAATACATCAATGTCTCTTGATCAATGGATTTCTCAAGTGTTTGACACCAACTCCTTTATTCACACTTGTAGGAATGTACTCGGTGCCTTGATACCTACTTTCATTATTGGTAGGTTGTCTCGCATTTCTTAACGGTATACCTCAATGACCGGTAATCAAATGATGTCTCATTATGTTCGACCTCAACTCTTCTATTCACAATATGTAGACTTGCACCCTTGGTGGATAGTGTAGAAGACTTGAAGACATCACTATGTGGCCGCAACTTTCCTAAGTTATTTCTTCCATTTCATTGGACCAACACCTGTTCGAATTTAGTGATCATGGGAGATCAGATTGTACTCTATGGTATACATATATCTTCAGATTGATTTTGAGACTGGTTTCACTGGGCCTTGTTCATGACTATGACAACATTTGGCATATAACCGCAATTGTATCTGCCTATTCATGGCCAAAGACACTTATTTTGTATATTTTCTGCATGGATCTGCATTGTATTCTTGGCAGCCATGTATGTAAAGTCAGTACAGAATGTAATGAGAAATCGAGTTCATCCAGATGGTTCTCTACTGCTCCACTCCTGGGTTATTTATAATTTATTTCGGCCATCACAGATACTCCTCTGATCTCACACATTAGGGGGCATCTTTTATAGCAAGATTTACCTCACCATTGCTATCTTGCACATAAGTCTTTTTTCCCATTTCCCTATGCAAACTTATCATCCCTTTTTGATAAATCCAGAGATAAAAATAAACATTTTTCCACATATACGTGCCCTATCAGCTACAACAAGCGTATATGAAGGCTGCTCCACTACATCCCACACACATCGGGATTTGTGCCAGAAAATACAAAAATGCAGTTGGGTTTCCATGTCACAACAAGAGATCTTTGATCCTTGGTCTTCCATATATTGGAAAATTTCTGACTTGGCCCTTCAGTTTCATTTAGAAGGCTATAATAGCACAATTTCGAGCTATGGAAAAGAAGGAGAAAGTATTCAACTTTGAGAGCAAAGTTACTCTGGAGAAATTACTTCATATTGAGTCTACATCCATTTGTCCCTCAAGCCTGAACACAGTGTTCAACCCCCAAGATCTTTCTCTATTGTTGAGAGAACCTCATTCTCTCTCTCTTTTGAGCTTGCCTTTGGTGGAGGATTGAAGTGGTGGAGACCTAGTTGGAAGGAACTTGGTTCCTTGGTTTCGAACCGTGCCGACACAGAAGTCTGTAATGTTGACACTTCTATTGATCAATTATTAATAGAAATATTCCTTTCTCATCTTATTGGTATCATGAAAATATATGATTATTATCCATGGGCATGTTTGTAATGTTTATTAATGGATTATGTTATCCAATGTGCTAACCTCTTTACATTGTCACTATATACTTTCTTCACTTGTTTGTTGAGAACTTATTGCAGGTATAAAGCTTTGCGTTGAAGTGCTCAATAGTGGAACATCATCTTGCATATTAGTTTATATAGAAAACAATGGAATTGAGTTGATTTCTATAGTCATACCTGTCTGTTGTGGTTTACCCTTGGCCATAGAGAGTTTTCCCCTCGTAACAATCGTCTCTTTGGATGTAACGATATAAAGCAAGTAATCTCTATTGTAGTCTAGAGACATCAATAGAGGTGTCGATACCAAGGATTTATTCAAAGCATCGAAGGATTCTCGAGCTCCCTCATCCTAGATAAAAGGAGTGTCCTTCAAGAGATGCATGAAACCCTTAGTAATATTGGCATAGTTCACTATAAACCATCGTAAAAATTTAACTTTCCCCTGTAAACCTTGAAGTTAGAGAATAGTGAGTGGGGGAGGCAATCAAAGTATTTCCTCAACCTTTAACAAATCTACCATGATCCCAGTATCAGAGACTAAAAATCCTAGAAATCATCCTCAACTAATGTGAAATATACATTTATGAGGGTTCAACTGGATGCGATAATGGAGACATATATCAAATACTAGCCGAAGGTGATTAGGGTGATCCACTCTCTTAGGGGAGTGAGAAACAAGATCATCGAGATAGGCTTCGACTATATGCTTAAGATCATGAAATGTGAAGGTCATATCTCGTTGGAGGTTGCTCCGGCATTTTTAATGCCGAAAGGCATGTTCCCTTATGTGAAAGTACCCTAAGGGAAAATGAATTTCATCTTATGTTGGTCCTTGGGTTTAATATGAATTTGGTTTTACTCTGAAAAACTGTCCATGAAGTAAAAAGCTTTGCTTCCCACACACTCATCAAGAATCTGATCGATGAAGGGTGTTGGGAAGTTGTCTTTAGGACATGATTTATTTAGGCCATGAAAATCCATGCATACGTGGATATTTCCTTTTTTTTTATTCACGAGAATGGGATTTGATACCCATTTAGTCAAGAGAATTGGGTAGATAAAGCCAGCATTAAGCAGTTTTTCTACCTCTACCTTAATAGAAGGGGCCTTCCTGGGATTGACATCTCTAATACATTGTCGAATAGGATTAGTGTCAGGGTAATTTTTAATCTCATGTTCGACAATTCAAGGGTTGATTCCTAGCATCTCTTCATATGACCAAGAGAATACATCTTGGAATTCCTTGAAGAGTTTGGTGTAGATCATAATTTCTTTTGGCGAACAATCTGTGTCAATGTATACATTTTCAATCTTGCCAGGGATATGAGAGATATCAATCGTGACGGTAGGGGATATACTCGCCATGTTTCCTTCGAAATATATGTCATGCTTATCAAGTGTAGCTACGACATGACCAAATATCTCACTCAAAGTAGATCTAAAATCATCTTGCTCAGTTGTGAAAATCTCTAGGAGGAAATAAGAGTGATGATGCATATCATCCCAAGGTTTTTTGGAACCATTCATGGCCTCAATGATAGATTCATCTAAAGGAAAATTATCATCAAGGAATTCATGTGAACAAGATGATGAAGTGGCCCACATGGGCTCCAGAAAAGGATCCTCCTCATCCATCTATGAGGTAATAAGATCTGGATCGACAGAAGAGTCAAGAACATCTTGATACGCACTCTCTACTATCGATAGTGGTATGGCCATTCCAAAATGTAACTCACCTTCACAAGACATTGTTGAGGAAGGTAGGTTCCAAGGATCATTAAAATAAGAAGTGTGGAAAGGAATGAACCTCTCTAACGAAACAAGCCTACTGGACATGGTGTATATATGATGAACCAGTGTCGTGAAGTCAAAGATAACCATAAGGGATGAATACATTTTGACACTGATATTCTTAGTTGTCAGCTGAGAATTGTCGATCATGGGGATCAAAGGTCCAATAGACACATTGGGGATAGTGTACACAAAGGAAAACTGGTCGATCATCACGATCTTCCCATCATGAGGGAAACAAAGAGTACAGAAGATAGACAATGTGATTGTAGTCATAGTGTAAGTCCAATTGCATCCTAGTAACAAGTTATAGTCGAGGGGCACATCAACCACCTTGAAGTCCACCTCTACCGTCTTCCCACCTAACTGGACCAAAAAGGTAGGAAGAATGTTGTGAGGGTGAAAGGAAGGACCGTCAAAATTAGTCAACATGGTCAGAGAATGAGAAAGGATTGGAGAGCCTAGGGCTTTCCAACAGACCAGGGACATCATACATGTTGCAGCGCCTTCATCAACAACAGTATGCTTGATGGTATACTTTGAGTAACCCACATGGATTTGGAATTCCACATTGTAAGGCAAGCAAGTCTTCACAACTATGATGCCAAACTTGATAAGTTTCGAGCCACAAGGATCTAGAGCTCCTAACATAGATAGAAAGGCATTCCTCTATGAAGGAAACGTCTGGAGTACCTCCAGAGTGGACATCACACAAGGGGTTTGACTCAGGTCCTCAACAATAGAGTAATTATGGGTAGCTCTAGAATTAGGATTGTGGGTAGAGTGCTTGAGTACTCCTTTCAAAATACGAGGCAGGGGATTTGGTTTTTCTATATGTAAGGGCATCTTCAGAGGAGGGGGAGACTCTAGACTAGGTACAATCTGTGGAGAACTATAATCATGAGACCGAGTGGCTACATTAACCTCATATTTAACCATATTGATGCATAATTGATCACCATCTTGCGTCGATGGGTTTCGACTCCCACTCACCACATTTATAGAATTCGAGGAGCTCGAGGCCATGTGTTGGTTATGTGGAAAAGGATTAGTCATCACAACAGGCGGTAGAGATAAAAGCCTCGCAACTTCCAAAATTTTGGGGCATAAATGGGTAAGGTAATAATCTATACAAAGATTACAAGGAAACTTCACCTTCCACCTTTATTTCTTTCCCTCACCAACATTATTATTCAAATTTTCAATTTTACCATTGTCCTTGGGTTTATTATTATTTTTCCCACCCTTATAATTATTATTACGTCCTTTATTTTTATTCCCTCCTGGTTGTTGGTTACCATTCAGGCTGGTCAACGATTGCACATAGTGTACATCCATTGACTAAGTGGGATTGGAGGACACAGACGAAGTTGGCCCTCCCACAGACTGGTTTAGAGACAACTCTTTCAAATGGCTTGTCACCGAGTCTACAGATTTCATAATGGCGGAGCCTATAATTCCATCGGCATGAGGACACGGCTTTTTTCTAGGGTCATAATTTGACCTCAGTGTGTATGGAATAATCTTGTATAACATCCCAGACTAAGCATATATAAGATCTAACTGTTGTTCTTTAAAAATTGCTTCTTCCTTATATGTAACCCCAAATGTAGAAACATCCTTCGAAATATAAGGCAGGAGAGACTTA
Organism: Picea glauca; assembly: GCA_000966675.3. NCBI lineage: Eukaryota > Viridiplantae > Streptophyta > Pinopsida > Pinales > Pinaceae > Picea > Picea glauca. The sequence continues at coordinate 502,942 of JZKD02S1776757.1, forward strand.
AGGAACCACTCTAGAAGGAATTATGGAGGCATGTAGGCCTTGATCAACCTCTTTTGTGTATGCCACTCTTGGATTTGATCTGAGATATGAGTGGCCTTATCTTGACGAAAGGTTGACAAAAGCTCTTTGCCAGCATCGTAACAAACCGACAATTGGAAGTGGTTGAGGAAGACTAAAACCATATGATTAAAAGTTCTGTATGACACTCTAGGTAGCTCGATATACCATTTTGTGGAAACCCCTATGAGGGTGCATTGAAACAATCTTAACCAAATAGAATCTTTGTTAAGGGAATTCGAAGAGCACCAAAGGTCAAAAGTTGTAACGTGATCACCAGGATCCCCATCGGTTTTACCATCGAATTTTGGAATATCTAAAGGAATCTTAGTGGGGATGGGGGGACATGTCAGATCATGATGTATGAGGTCGTTCATTAACTTAGACAAGTCTAGTAGATTGAGCATGAACAAAAAAGGGAGATGAGGTTGCGACATATGGCCCCAAGCTCCCTGGAAAGATTGCTTTTGGGGAATCACAGCCCATCTAGGGTTCTGGTAAGAACCATGGCCCTGTCCAGGATTATAAGACCATCCTTCATACTAATTCATGAGGGGTTGGTTGGGTACCATTCTAGTAGGAATGTTCTGATGAGGGTTGTAAAAACTACCCCCAGCCAGAGTGGCTCCAGGTTGGGGGTTTCCTAAGGTATGAAATTGACCTCCCCTAGATGTGAATCCAAAGGACAAAGGTGGATTTGTCATTCCAAACATGTTGGTTGGAATCAATACATAGGAGGTGGGTGTAAAGGATGGACCATAAGCAATAGCTTGTTTGCCAGGTTGGTTACTCCGTCCAAGAAGTATTAGGGACAGGATTATACCCAGGGTTAAAGGGAGGAAAGCCTCAAACGATAGGAATCATTTGTGGGATATGAGTACCACTAAACAAGAATGGAGTATGTGGAGGAGTCGTGCCCCCAAGTCCAATGCTAGTATTCTGACCAGCCATTGGGATGGAGGTTGAAAATTGCGATGTGAGATTCGACATACCATATGAAAAAGGACTAGAGGCCATAGGGATGGACTGAACATTATAGCTCGGTGAGTGACAAAAATACCCAAAAGGGTTCATGGCTATAGGTTGAGTATTCATTATAGGACAGACATAGGTGATGATAGGCACCTATGGCACTACAACCATTGTGGTTGAAGGTGTTGAAGGGGTATCATTAGCTATAGTAGGTATGGGATTCGAAGGACTCCAAATATATTTTTGACTCGATTCAGTACTCATCCTTGTATGATCACAAGTATGATAAGTGGAGGTGTGTGTACCACATTTGATAACTTTACGCATTTTAGAAGGCAAAGACTCAAAATGCAGTGGTAATTGTAACAAGCAGTGAGACCTACAGGGAAGCTGGTCTGGATCCATGATGACTCAAGACTCAAGATATAAAACAAATCCTAAGGCCAAATAGTAATCAAAGAGCACACCAAAATAAAATAAAAAGGAAAATATGCACACAAATAGGATAAATTGGTTGAAATGGCCCTCCCTCCCTAAAGTAGGTATTCCTCTCCCAAGAGGGGCTTGGGACTCCCTGCTAAATATCAGAGGTATCAGATTCAGTTATAAGGGCCCTCATGGGCTTAACAACCAGTTGGTTAGATCCCCTCGGAGAGGTAATCCTCCATAAAGGTTGTGTGTTGGCTGACCCTTATATGACCCAGAGTACCTATAGAATAACCCATGCAAGTAACCTATGTGGTACCTATGTCAAACAACTAAGAAACCAATATATAATCGATGCCCATGCGAACAGTCATAAGTTAAGTCCACCATATGGGTAGGGTAACAAATCCCGAAACCTCTAAAGCACTGCCTCTCACATAGGTAAAGGTACTATCAAGATTCCCATATACAAATAGATCCCCAGAAATATATCTGACGCTAAGATGGTATCAGGGGGATATCCCTTCAAACAACCTCACGCGACCTCATGTTTAACTCAAGTGTAAGCGAAGCCTCCTGACGTCAACAATTATATAATGGAGTTATCCACTCCCTTAGTCAGACACATATGTTGATTTAATATCCTTGGAGAAGTTTACTCACAAAATCCTATTCCAAGGCTCTAAATTTGAAGATATTTTGTGCACCCTAGAAAAATAAAATCGTTATTAATCAATTTTATATTATAAGCATTATTTTTAGAGGCCTTGATTACTCAAAAGGGTGCGGTCGTAAAACTAGCCTAGTGGCCTTGATTACTCAAAATTCCTAACTTCAATTCCCAATAAATGATATGTTTTTCAAAATGCAATTCTCAATTTAGTTCTACAATTCCAAATAAGATGCAATCTTTCTTTACAGGTACTAATATCAATGATAAGGACTCAAAAGATCAAATGCCAACAATGTAAAATGCCTAATATTTTTGTATTTTCAATATAAAGGAATCAAAAATCAAGAACTTAACAACAACTTGATGTAAAAGCTCTATTGTATGTAAACAGAGACAAACCAAGTAGGATGTCAAGGAGAAAACACCCAACCCAAGATGCAAGGACAATCAAATGAAAAGGATGATGAGTAAGGCACCACAAAACAATTCAACAAAACAAAGGTTTCCTATCATTCCATAAAGACTTAGTAGTCATAACATAGACCCACGAAGACTCAACAACCATCAAAACTTACCCAACAATCATCAAACCCAGCAACCAAGCAACAAAGGGTGATGTACGGGATGGTTCAGGGGAAATGCGTGCATATACACACCTCTTGCAGAAGGAAAACATGTGTATGTACGTGATTGTCAGGTAAAAATCCATGTATATGTAATAAAACATAGCCAGGATAAGGAGAAGCCTAAGAAACTCAGACTCAGAATGAACAGAGGTTCTCAAGCAGTCATATGACAAGAAACTCAATATAAACAAGAGCAATCCAAGGATAAAAACACTCCAAACCCCAAGAATAAGATTTTATCCCCAGTATGGTCACCAATTCTGTTACTAGGAAAATATCTCTATGGCTAGGGGTAAACCACAACATACGAAAATGACTGCAGAAATAAAATCCAATATCAATTATTCTATATGAACAAATATGCTAGCAAGACAAGATAAAAGGCCTGCCTTGTCCACACATTCGATGAAGTCCACCGTTGAGAACTTGACTCAAAGCAATACACCTACAACTTGTCCTCAACCAAGAAACGCAAGCATATGGTGATAATATATAATTTTAGCACATTCAATAGCATAATCCATCAACATTCATAACAAATAGGCCCATGGAATAACAATTCAAATATTTTTAAGATATTACTTGGACGAGAAAAGAGTATTTCTATTCAAATGTAATCAGCAGAAGTGAATGAATTACAAACTTTCGTGTCGGCATAGTTCAGAACCAAGAAACTAAGTCCCTTCCAGCTGGGCCTCCACTATTCAATCCTCCACCAAATGAAATATCATATAAGAGAGACAATGAGGTTCTCAATCAAGTAGGAAGATCTTAGGGGATGAACAATGTGTTCAAACTTAAAAGGACAAAGGGATGCATACTCAATATGAAGTGAATAATTTCTCCAGAGTAACTTTTCTCTCAAAGTTGAATTCTTCTCTTATTTTTCCATAGCTCAGATTTGGCCCATTTGTATCCCTCAAGTGGAACTGAAGGTTCGATTCGGAACGTTTCTAGTATATGGAAGATCAAGGATCATGGATCTCATGACGTGACATGGAAACCCGACGCCATTTTTAAATTTTGAGCACAAAACCCAATGTATGTGGGTTGTAGTGGTGCAAACTGCGTATACGCATGTTGTACACTAGGTAGGGCGCATATATGTGGAAAAATAATGTTTTCATCTCTGGGATTTGAAAAAAGGGACTTCAAGTCCGCATAGGGAAATGGAAAAAGGCCCTATGTGCAAGTTTTCATAGGGTGAGGCAAATCTTGCTATAACAGTAGGAGGATTAATCTTATTCATTTCTCCTTGTAGCTCATCCACCTTAGTCCATCTATTTTTCTTTCTGACAGGAAATGGACTCGAACTACTATACACTTTCCTGAAAGAATGCTTACCAACACCTCTTTCTTCTCTTATTTTCTCATCATGAGACCTGCAACTTCTTGATCTACTCATTCATGTCTCCTTATCCATATTATTTTCTATTATGTCCAGACTTTGCATCAATTTGACATTCAAGTCATCTTGTTGTTCCTTGGCTCTAATAAGCCTTTCATTATTAGCCTTATAACTCTGGACATCTTTATGTAGTACTTTTATAGGTTCCACCAAGTTCATGCATTCCCCCTTGGATTTTGTACCATCAACACCCAAACCAACATACAAATCCCCAAATTCATCATCGGGACTGTAAGTATTATATGCATCTTCCATACTTTTAATCTTCTGCATTGACTATTTCATGTTCTATTCATCGATAATCCTAAAAATTGTGCAGACAACAATATTTGTTAGGTGATTTCATACAACTACATGAAAACTTTACACCAATTTGTCAGATTTCTTACTTTGGGTTTCTTGGATGATTTTAACAATCCAAATCTAATGCACACACATGTGCATCATTGCTCTTTGCATGCATCAAAACTCTATACCACACACAATTGGTTTTCCATGCGAACAAAACTCTTCAATACTTGGCACCAATTCTTAATGTACACATCTATTCATGCTAGCCTTTGGCCCATACAAGTCTAGTGTTGAACCAATAACTTTGATACCAATCTGTAATGTACCCAATATCCCACTGAGTCTCTTTACCACCTTACACATACTCTTATACCAATATGTGACATCCCCAACCACCGAGGTTGGGCCATGCTATTCTGAAACTTCACTGCACAATTTCTACTTTAACACAATCCTTGCAGTTCCACTTGAAGTAACGTGCTCAACCCAAACTTGATTCGCACCACACAACTTATAACAATGAAATTAAATCAATCAACTGCACACACCAGTGTACTGACCCCCATAGTACAACTATGTGCACATCCATTTGGGCATAATAGGCCACTTCTCTTATTACTATGCATAGGGTCTAATTCCTTACCCGCACATAAACATGAGTTCCAACCTATTAGATCATAACGGTTACGATCATGTGCACCTGGCCACTCAATCATTTTCTTAATGACTCATATCCAAAATCATAAGGTTAAAATTAATAGGGAAGGTGACATACTCATGCACAACTAAAATCAAAGGCCAAAACCACCATATTTACATGTTCAAGTGATATTAAACCAAATAATAGAAAGTATTTATATGCAACACATACAAGAATTAATCCATTTCAAGCATAGTCAAATATGCACACAGTAACCAAGAAAAGCACATAAGGAACAATTATCTTAAATGAAAGTCACCAACTACGACCTTGAATCAAATGTTCCTCTCATCCATAAACGATGTTGCTCATAAGCTTTCAACAATAGGTCACCCCTGAGATAAGGCACAAATACACCATGAAAAAGGGTTCCTAGAAACAATATATGGTTTGAAACTCAATAGAATTACTTAGTCCTAGGTGCCCACTGCTACATCTAGTCCATAGTCCCTTATTCCCCACGCACTTGTCACACCCAAAGAAGTGTTCCCATTCTCTACTAAAAAATACTTCATCTACCACACTTCCCTTCCCAGGGTTACCAGCAATAGGCCAGACATGAATTCTTTGAGCCCTACGAACCAATGCTCAACACACTAGGGAATAAATCTTAGCAAAACTCTCACCTCGAGAGCATGCCCATGGGTCTGACAACCACTCCACAATAGCCAGTCTCTCACCCAGAGATAATTCTCATGGTCTGTCCACCCGACTCTTCAACAATATCTCTGAATATTTCTCGGAACTCCATACAAGATTTTTTATTTAGATAAGGTAATAATCATATTTTACATACAATATGACCCCCCTCTTCACATAAGAGCTTTCAAAAAGAATAATAAGACAATAATCATCCCCAAAATACACTAAGGCCAACAATATATATTGCATGCCTTTCACTTGACACTTGTCACTTCCAAAAGTAGCTTTAAGCCACTTGGTGACCTGCTCCCTACCCTTGGGAACTTAGTATAAAATAATATATATATATATATATATATATATATATATATATATGAAATTATACTTTTCCTGGAAATATTATAAAATATTCCCCAAGACTTATGACCCACCCCCTTTTCCTTTTCCGATGGAGTATGCCCCCCATCTCTTTTCATCTAAGTTAGTCAACGTGTAGTGATGCAATATTATATTAATAATCATGATTATATTTACATGGATAGGTGCAATGGATTATCTGCATCTAGGCTCACCAACCTCATAATCACATAGTCTCTCCAACCTCCATACATATCCATTCATTCCCATGCAATAACTCAATTGCGTGCAACATAGTGCAATGTGCACACTTTCCTAGGTGCATGCAACAAATTGACTATGCACACCGTATCTTTGTTAACACTTTTCCATGCAATACTCTGATTCTCCCAACACCAAAACAAGGTGTCTTTGGCTCACCAGGATAAATGTACATTACATTTACACTTGGTACCAATCGTCTCACCAACATTTATGTACAATTACAAAGGGTTTTGGATTAGGGACACTACACATCTGGTACACCGATGAGAGTCATTCGAACTTCGCCGGTGATAAATTTTTGTATCTCAGAGATGTTGGGAGAAATTTTTTTGGTGTATCAGCAAGGTTTGTGTGAAATCTTCTAGTACACTAAATTTCATTCCCTAAAATACTTAAATGGTCACCCTTTTAGTGTATTGGTGAGTTCATCATGACCTCTCCAATATTTCCTATATCAGTGAGTTTGTCATGAGCTCACCGACATGCCAAAAACCAAAAAAACTGCAAGTTTGAATAACTTCTGAAAGAAAAATTGGAAGAACTCAATGAATATCATGAGGTTGAACTAGCTAAGAGAGACTTAAGAATCAAACGGGGGTCCATGTTTCTTTCCTAGAATTGACTCTACAAGAAAGGGGGCAAGAAAAAGGGAGGTGTTGGTTCCTAACATAACAAGATGCCAGAGAATAAACAAATCACTATGGTGAATTTATCAAAGGTGACACATGTTTATGTGGTACATGAAATGAGTAGGCTGCCTCTACTACTACATCAATGGTGGAAACTGGAACTGATGCATCTACCAACATCAAGGGTTTTCTATCGAAGTGTAACAATTGCAAAACAACCTACAATAAGATATGGAAATAAATACATAGAAATATATATATATATATAATCATGAAGATAAATATACTAACCTCCATGAAACTCATGTCAACTAGCCTCGATCGATTCATAACAAATCTTCTTGTAACTCAAGCATCTATGAGGATCACATGAATCCCTACTCTGTCCATGTGACCTCTCCTGAATGCACTCTCTTTCAGATATTAGAGGTCCAAACACTCTACCAACATCACATGTAGGCCCATTTACCAATGCCACATGTAGGAACCTCTTGTCGATATAGTGCTACAAAACTCCCATGTTGCACTAAGCTCCAAGTCAAGGATGGTATCAAAAAATGTGTTTGCATGATGCCTTTCATGAAAGGAGGATGTTGAGAAGAGTGGTTAGGCCTCTGCCTAGGAGGATGAGGAGCTAGCATTGGGTCACATATATCATTCTCTCTATCATGTGCAAACCCACGACCCACCCCTCAAATTCGCCAATGTCAAAGTAGTTGACATGGTGAACCAACATAAACTCTACCCATAGTTGTGTTGCAATTTAATATTGGAATTTATATAAATTAGGTTAGAATTAGGTTGATTTTTTAAATTAAATTTGAAAATTACAAAAACATGAAATTAACTAGTTTAGGAAATGAAAAAAAAAATCAAATGCGAATAAATACCTAGCTTTTCTTAGAGATGGCATAAGGATCCTTTAGACACTTCATAAATACATTCCAAGCATTAAGTTTTCTCAATGCTCTCTCGAACGTGCGGTGCGGTGGTGGAATGGAAAAGAAAGGGTCATCAATGTTTTTAATCAAGACCAACATGAACATGAACACATTTCTAGAGCATGTGCACGTTCCTAGGAACATGTGTGTATTATTAAGAATGCATGTGCATTCTTGTTGAGGAGCCTATGTGGCATCCTAAGTGGTAGTCCAAGGTTTTTTGATCCTGTCACATCAAGAACGTGTGCTCATTCGTAAGAACACACACGTTACTGTGTGAGAAAGTTTGTGCTCACCCCATTTCCACTTTTTTCTCCATCAACTTTGTGCACATGCTCTGTGACCCCCACTAAATCATTAACATTCTACACCTTAATCACGATGAAACTATCATACACACCTCAAATGATACCTCCTTTCTCTTGTATGGTTTAATATGTTGACACACTATGCTACATGAAACCCTTGCTGGACACTTCCAAGGACCCTAGGTATATCACAGAGCCAACAATCTATTTTCCTTTTCCTCTCTTCCTCTCCCTCTTCCTCTCTTTCTCTACCTCTCCCTCTCCTCTTTTTTGTTCTATTTTTTATTCCCTCCTTCTCTCTCTCTTCCTCTTTTTTCCCCCTCATCTCCCTCTTTCTATTTCTCTTTTCCCCCTTCCTCCATCTTCCCCTCTCCCTCTTCCACTCCTCTTTTTTTCTCTATTTTTTATTCCCCCCTTCTGGGCCCTCTTCCTCTTTTTCTCCCCCCCCAATCTCCCTCTTTCTCTTTTTATTTTCCCTCTTCCTCCTTTTACTCGTCCTTTTCCTTATTCTCTTATCCCTCATCACCCTCTTCCTCTTATCTTCCTCATTATCTTTTCATGTAGAAGGGTAAGATAACCCAAATACTCTATTATTATTTATTATTAATCATAAAACGATATTGATTTATTTTTTTCCATGTTGTAATGTCCCTGGCCATCAACCCCATGGTCAGGCAATGCTACTACACGGAAACATTCTCAAAATTATATAGTATGCATTTAAATGAAGTTAAATGAATTAACATAGAGTAAACATATAATTACTGCTAACATACAGAATTAATGGAATTAACAATAAATATCATTGCAACAGAAAACATGATAATATTACAAGCATCACCGACATGCATTTTAATTGAAATTAAGCACATGCATATACTTATCTTTGAAACTGTAGTAACTCCACCAATCACGTGCAAACCTTCCAAGAAACCCCCATCCTCAGACCACACTTCTCATCACGCTCAGTAGTGGGTCACCCCTGAGCTAGAACCAAGCTCCACCCTAGGCAAGGGAATCCTAGACTATGCTGAGGTTACAGGAAATCTGCACAGAGAAACCGGAAGGATTCTCTCCAGGAGCCTTGTTACGCCCACTACTCATGGAATCTCATTCCCCACATGCCTGTTCCACCTAGGAGTATACACCTTCACAAGCACAGTCCATCAATGCTTCACCTCCCTCTCACGGTCTCAACAACATGCCAGATCAAGAATTCTCAGAGCTCTATAGCTGGTGCTGGACTCTCTCTGGTAGAAAACCACTTCCCAGTAGACTCTCTCATCTATAGAGAGTTTCTCATAGGCCTAACAACCTACCTCTTCTACCACAACCTGATAACCTGATTCTTCAACCATTTTTCATCCCAATTCCCACAAGGTGAGGATAACAGAAACAACAACTAGTCAATTCCAGTCAGGAAACACATAAGGAAGCAACAAAAAGATAGTTCAGGTACAGACTTGACTCTACAAGAGTGGGTAGGATCAACTCACAAGATACACAGGTGACACGGCTCAATCAACACAGAGGTCGAACACAAACTCAAGCAGTTCAGTCAGAAGAAAATGACAACAAGACACTAAGACACAACATGGTTCAGGTAACCCCCGTTTCAGAGCTGCATGACAAGGAATCAACATAGAGATCAGATTCATAGACACACGAATAAGATATATGGATGAAAGAATGGAGGGTCAACGTAGAGACCAGAGGGAATTCCCAGTTTCAGACAGTCGAAGGCAGAATGGAGGATGAACCCCCAACTCAGATGACGCTTCAACTTTTAACCACATTCACCCAATTCGACACTTGTCTTCCTGGAGGTGCATGCATTCTCTTTTGCATGTTCTAGAGATGCATGTGTTGCCTCTCCCATGATTTAGGATAAAAATATGTTTTTTCAAACATCTTTAGAATAATAATAAAATATTATTCTCAATGACTTAAGCCCCCAAGAGTAGCCCCTCTTCCCAACCTTTCAACTCCTTTTCCCTTACCCACCCTATGGAAGCTTATTCCCCCATCACTCTTTCTTCATGTTGGGTCTGAACGCAATGATGTTTAATATTTATTAATGTCCTGCATATTACATATACAAAAACAGGCTCTTGGACTTTAACACTTAGGCTCTCTAGCCTAATAAACACATAAGCCCACCAACTTATCAATACTCGGCTCACCATCCTATAAAACATGATTTACAATTCATGAACATTATTACAACAGGGCTCGTCCTTGGGGATATTACAATCCCCTCCCCTTATTTTTCACTGTCCTCAATGCAACTTTCACACAACATCCGCAAGATTTTTAGAATCTTCAAAAAGATGCAGTTTTTCTTCCTGCATAGCATTCTCGTGCTCCCATGTCATGTCCTCGGGATCGTACCAGGTCCACTGGACCTTTACGAGCCCTATGGCTCGATTCCGGTGTTGTTTTGTTTTCCTATCCAATATGCGCATAGGATGCACTTGCAGGACACCTTCTTGCTCCACTTGAATCACATTCCAATCAATTGCATGATTATCATCAGGTATATATTTCTTAAGAAATGAAACATGAAACAGATTATGTACAATCATGGATGCAGGTAATGCAAGCATATATGCAACTGGCCCAATCCTTTCTAATATTTCAAATGGCCCACAAAATCTGGCTGCCAACTTGTTGTAGTTTCCTAGCTTCAGGGAACTTCTATTGGCTTTCACTTTAAGGAAAACATGATCTCCCACTTTAAATTATGTTATCACCCTATAAGTTATAGGATCAACTGGTGACTGGGATATTATCTGTCTCTAGTATTTTTGTTGACAAATGATTTTTCATTCTGCAAATAATTTGAAAAAGAAAAGAAAAAGAAAAAGAAAAGAACAAAAGAAAATAAAATAAAAAAAAAAGAAAAGAAAAGAGGGCATAAAAGAAGTGAAATAAAAAGCCCCATGCAATAATAGTAACTTGGTCCATACCTTTCAAGCATGGCCAAGTTATTTTTAAATTGATGTTGATAGGGTAGTGAATGAGTTTGGCTAAATAGTTTAATCTTAGCCAAAGTGTTTAGGTTAGATTAGTGAATAAATCTGGCCAGGCTGTCTAATTCTGGTCAGATAGCCCCAGGGTAGAGTAAATTCTTAACCCAATAGTATAATCTGGGTTAATTGTCATAGGAAGCTAGGGTAGAATATAGGCTAGTTGCTTTATTGTTTCATTTTAATAAAACCAGCTTGATGTAAATATTGCACCATGTTTCATATGCTTAGAAGATTGTTTGATCAAGCCCCATGGTGGTGTCTACTTGAAAATTTTGGAGAAAACCCATGAAAAAGCATTTATCCAAAGTTTTCTAGGTGCATGTTTTGTCCGCGCCCTCACCTATGCTCCTATCATATATCAATCGTCTAGATGATTGCACCCAGATCTACGGTGTACAGATCATTCCGGACCCCCCCGACCATTCTACCTTT
>JZKD02S1776757.1:514975-541297 GCA_000966675.3 Picea glauca
CCATAATGGTATTATTCCTTTGGAGGGTCCCTTATTATATGTGGCAGCGATCTAATGGCCCCAAGTCCCATCATCTTCTTCTATCTGACAGACCTATGTCACCTCTGGACGTCACTTTCCACCTTTCTCGAAATGGTCATGTCCCATAACTGATGTCAGTCCTTCACCCGCATTCGCTCGTGGCAAGCCCCTTACTATGACTTTTACCTCCAATCGATAGCTTCCACATCACCCATCCATATCCCTCAGCCATATTCACCTACCATCTCACCCTCAAAATCATTCGTTGGCCATTTATTACTGGATAACCTATCCGTTATCCAGCTGACCTGTCTCCTCTGCCCAACCGACCCCCATTTACTTAAAACTATTGTTATTCCCCTCACTTTCTCTATTCACCCATCGCACCAGAGAAATTCACCACTTACTCCTCCATTACAGTCTGTTGCCCTCATCCATAGTCAGTCGCTCCCACTAACGTTGTGTTTTATTGCAGGTACTGTTGCAGAAATGGCGCCAAAGTCCAAACCAACAGAAGGAGAGGAAAATCTGTTTCTCCCGTCTCCTGTCGACTTGGACAGGATCCCACTGGTCAAAAAAGATCGATTAATCGTAGATACAAAATGTGATTTTGATTTCTCAAACCTTCGATCATGGCTCAGGGAAGTTTTCCTGGACCAGAGTGATGAAATTGGACTCTAGGAGTCCAATTTACCCCTCTACTTCTTCCCTCAGATCCACCATTTTCCCAAGTTCTATCTCAAGTGTCAAGCTCACTATATTCCCGAACAAAGAGTCGTCATCTGCTCATCCAGAGAGATCTTGTTCCTCATCATGCCCGAATCCATAGACCAGATGATGCAAATCCACCGAGCCGACTCTGTGTCTCCCTTCAACCTGGAAATTCTTACAGAATTATACCAGAAGATGACCTTCCCCCAAAGAGCTCAAATATTCAAGCTTTTCCTTCCTCCATCTGCTCAATTCCCTCCACAAACCCTCCTTATCCATATTCCATGTTCTCAACTAAAGGAAACCAGGTCATCTCATCCCTTTGTGCTTTGTTAGGATACTATTCTGATCAATGGGTAGATGAACCCATTCTGGGTTTTCTATCCATCTTCTCTAACATTGAAAGGCCCACCACCTAGTTTGACTTCAGCACATTCTTGGTAGACAATATTCACGAACAATTCATGAATTTTGGCACAGAAGGCATGCTTAGATACTCATCGATACTAGCATACTTGTTCGTCTTCTTCCAGGCGGATAAATTTGGCTTTTCCATGCAGAAGATGGATGGAGATGGTAGACCTCAGGCAGTCACAGTGTGGACCTCCTTGCTCAAGCACAACTCCACAGAGTATAGTTTCAAGGAGTTAATCGATCAGTTCTAGCACCCTGTGGTGAGTATTCTAAGCAACGGGCCTGAGCCTCGGATAAATGATGAAGTTCAGAGGATCCTTCATCTCTCAGACAATACAAAGACGGGTGATTGGTATTTATACCAGGATTACATCGAGATCAGAATATACGGGTGTAAGTTGGCACCGTATAAGCTGACCAAGTATCTTCCTGTCAGGATTTTTTCTTTGGAATACATAAGGCATATTATAAATTCCGATGACATCCACTTTGTGTCATTGAAGAAAAAGCAGTAGCTTAAAATCAAGGGGCAGATTGGCTCCTTCATCTGCAACAATCGTGGCACTGGGGAAGAAGCAGACAAGATGCTGAGGGAAATGAATTTATTTATGATCTTCCCATGGCGTTATGATCCATGTGGGATCATCTCAGAGATGAGAGTTAAGAACAAGAACATCCCATATGTTCATAAAGTTAGCCCTTAAGTGGAAAAATTTGCAAATCAGACAGTATGGGAGCCTAACACATTGGTCGAAGTGCAACAGTAGGATCCCCCGGCCACTGTATCTCAAACAGCCACGCCAAAGGTCTCGAAGAAAAAGAGGCCTCGACAAGATTTATCTCCTCCTGTCATGGAGGTATCGTCCGAAGAGTTCCAGCTACATACTAAGAGGTCTAAAACTATTACAGTTCCTGACCCGACCAGAGAAAAAGAAGTTCCGTCTACAATAGCGACCAAGGTTGATAGGCCACCCTTCGGTTCGAGCCTCCATAAGGCCATAAACTCAGCAGTGATGAAGAAATCTACAGATCCTCCATCGACCACCTAGCCAGGCAAGGTGGGACTGAAGCTGAGTATCTTCGAGAAGTATGAGCTGATAAAGAAAAGGAACCAGACCTTGACCAACAGTACTTGCACCCAATTCTAGAAACAGACGTTGACTACACAACATAGGTTGCTATCAGCATTCAACACTGAAAAGGGCAGAATACACATGGCCTTCCTCCAGGCATAGGTACCAGATCCAAAGGTGATCACTAACTACAAGAGGTCCACCTTCGAATTCCAGACGAAGGACATGCATCCGACTGATCAGATGGATCTGCACAAGCAGACAGGGGAAATGGTTTTCTATACGTTGGCGCATGCTTCCACTTCTACGTCCAGATTGCAGGTTTCCCTAAACAATGTTCAAACACAACTCAAGTTGGAGAAGATTTCATCCTTTGTAAAGGACAATAGGATCAAGACTCTGGAGGAGCTGGTCCTCAAAATCGGTTATGATCCTTCAAATGTGAAAGTAGCTGAGGAAATGATCAAGAAGAAGAATGTTGACATATCCTCCCTGAGGAAACAACTGAAGCTCCCGCCCACAGAGGATTCATAGGTGAAGGAGATAGCAAAGAAAGGAGAGAAATATGAAATTCTCAAGCTGCTCATGGAGCAGAATGCACAGCTTAAAGAAATGGAAGCTGGGATGGAGAAACTATTAAAAGAGAACGAGAAACTGAAGCCAATGGAAGTCATTCCATTGAGTGCTATTCCAATTTCAGGAGTGAGCACAACATCAATGACAGAAGTCCCATCTGTGACTCCATTGACATCCCAGGAGAAGACAGCCGACCTAGCTAAGTCCATGGGAAAGATGAATTTGCGGGAAACAAAGATCAGCAGGCTAAAAAAGGAGATTGAGAACCTGCAGGAACTCAAATATTCTTTTCAGACTAGCCTCTCCAAGGAAAAGAAGGTGACAGAGCAGCTCAAATAGGAGTTACAACAACTCAGGAAGCAAACAGTGGCAGGAAAGACTTTGGCTGAGGTTAAAGAGAGTGTATGGACAAACATCACTAATTCCATGAATGAGATATGGCCAATGATCCAGATCATGTTTGAGAAAAATGAATTGGTCCAGAGGAGCAAACAAGCCATTGAGAAGATCAAAGTAGAATTGGGAGACATGCCAACACAGGCAAACGAGATCATCAAGTTCCTCAATTCCAAGACCAGAGAAGAACATGGAGAGCTAAAAATCAAAGACAGAACAGAGACCATCCTGGAGGTCAAAAGAGTTTTGACCAAGAGAGGATTAATGCTTCAGCTGGAAGAAAAGGTTCAGGCCATGGACCTAGGGGTACAAATATTCTTCAGTAAAATTGAGGCTCTACAAAAGAAAGGTCTGCCTGGTCTAAAGGTAATCAATGATAAATTGATGACACTCCCAGACTACAAGAAGAGATTGGATGGCGTGGCTAAGGACAGTTCAAAGTTTGTAGGCATTCAAGGGATTATCACCGGCAAGGTGTTTTTAGACGCTCTTCAGTGGGACATCAGCATCCAACATGAGATTCAATACATTTTCCTCACCAAGCCTACCTTCGCCAAATACACAGAAATTGACGAAGTGTATCGAAGACTTCTCAAAGTCAACGTGCCCAGTCATCTCCGATGGAAGGAGCTCTGTGATTTGATCAAGTAGCAGATGAGTTGTCCTAGTCCAGTCATGTGTCTAGTCAGATGAGGTCGTGTAGAGGCTTCATCAATGGCCCACCAAAAAATCAGCGTGCAGTTACACCACATCATCAAGCAGTTTCTAGATTTAGGAAATTTGTTAAGTTAGTTAGGCTAAAAATAGATTTAGCACCTCCTGATCATAAATGACAAGATCGTTTGTAATTTGAGTTATAAATACTTCATCTTTCAAAGTATTGATGGTTGTTGATCTTCACACCCTGACGCTATCAGACTGTAATATTTTTGAAGAGATCTTCCATTAATAAAAAAGAGGCACTTTTATAGGATTCTTGCATGTATTCACTCGTGATGTTTTTCTCTCTAAGTTGAATGTTATTCTCTCTTTGTCATCATTTTGTTTTCTGAATCTAATCTTTAGAAGTAATGAAAGTTGCAGGATTTATCTCATATACCCTATGTCTGACTCGAAAGATTTTAGTGTTTTATCTTTTGGTGTTTTCAATAAAGAAATTCTTAATTGCTTCTTTGTTGAAATTATCTTTCTCATCTTTTATGCTCTTCATCTTTTAAACTACCAAAGAATCCAGCGATTATATTATCTCGCCCTCTGAAAGTTTTGCCTTTGCATTTCTGGTTTGTATTTCATATTTTACTCAAGACACAGACCCCATAGCCCAATGAATGTGTAGACTGTCTCAACCAATTCGAAAACACTTTGACAACAAAACCGACCTATTTATTTACCTAGCCTAATATTTGAAATTTGAAACATAGCTAAATCTTATAGAGAGATCCCTCTCTGAAGTTGGAAGGGCTAGATCCCAGCTTCAAAAGCGGTTGGATAAAGTTACATTTTGTCGATTTCTTCTGTGTCAACCTCCTAGAAATTTACAGAGTGCTAACAAATTCTTTGTGGGTTTTGTTTTTATTAGCATAACTTTTCTGCCTGTCTTGGGCAGCTTTTAAATTTTGCTTAGTTTTTAGCATTTGTTCTTCCATTTCCTTGAGCAACTCTAGCCCAACTACTTCCCTATCAGCTAGATTATCCCATCTTACTAGAGTATTTCACTTTCTTCCATAAAGTGCTTCAAATGGGATAATCTTCAATGATGCTTGAAACCCATTGTTGTAGGCGAATTCTACCAAATGTAGGTATTCTTCCCATTTTGATGGTTTCTCCATCATATACATCCTCATCATGTCTTATATTACTCCATTCACCCACTCTATCTTCCCATCAGACTCAGGATGATAGGATGTACTGAAGTTTAGATTCATTCTGAACCCCTTGAATAACCCTTTCCATAAATTTGAGGTATATTTCGGGTCTCTGTCAGACACAATTGTCTTGGGAATCCCATGCAATCGTGCCACTTCCTTCATAAAGATGTCAGCAACATCCACTTCCTTGTGATTAGTCTTTAATGAAATGAAATGGGCATCTTTCATAAGTGTTTCCACTACCACCATGATTGAATCATGTTGCTTGCCTATTTTGGGAAAGCCTGTGATGAAATCCATTGTCACCACTTTCCACTTCCACTCAGGAATGGGTAAAGGTTGCAGCAACCCTATTGGGTGCATGTGCTCATCTTTAACCTTCTGGCACTCCATCATCTAGCGATGTATTCAGGAATCTCTTTCTTCATACCTGGCCAAAATTAATGGCTCTTGACTACTGCCATAGATTTATGATATCTAGGGTGCCCAGCATAAGGCACATTATGCATTTCATGCAAAATCATAAGTTTCAAGTCTTAGACATTAGGCACTTAAATTTTGTTCTTGTACAGAAGTATTCCATCAGCCTCTAATTTATAATTTTCCACTTTCTGTGGCATGTTACCTTGTTATAGCTTTGCTACCAAATATCTGTACTGGAAATCTGTATTTCCAGCCTCCAAAATTCTACTTTTAATATCAGTTTGGTACATGATAATGGGTGTATCATGTACTTCATGCACTCTCCTATTGATTGCATCAGCCACTTTGTTTTCCTTCCCTTTGATATGCTTGATATCAAAATCATATTCACAGAGAAACTCCAACCACCTACTCTGTCTAGCGTTCAAGGTTGGTTGATCAAACAAATATTTCAGACCATTATGGTTTGTTCTCAATTCAAACCTCCTTCCCATGAGGTAATGCCTCCACTTCTTTAGAGTGTGTACTAAGGCTTCCAACTCCAAATCATGAGTTGCATAGTTCCTTTCGTGCTCTTTCAACTTTCTAGATTCATAACAAATTATGAATCCATTCTGATTGAGGACTCCTCCCAGTCCTTCTTTTCATGCATCTATACACACTACAAAGTCTTCATTCAGATTTTCAATCCTCAATATTGGAGCACTGGTTAACAGTTGCTTCAATCGCTGAAAATATTTCTCACAATTGTCTGTCCACTGAAATTTCTTCTCCTTCCTTTACAAGGAAGTGATAGGGTGAGATATCCTCGAGAATCATGCAATAAACCTTCTGTAATAAACAACTAGACCCATAAAGGATATGACTTCCAACACATTTTTAGGTGCTGACCATTCTCTGATGGCCTCAATCTTATCAGGATCTACAACTATCCCATCCTTCAAAATAATATGCCCCAAATAATGAATCTATTTTTTATAAAACGAGCATTTGATCAACTTGGCATATAGTTGGTGCTCTCTTAGCACTTGCAGCAACATCCTCAAATGTTTCTCATGCTCTTCCTCCAACTTGGAATACAACAGAATGTCATCCAAAAAGACTATGACAAACTTTTCTAGATAGTCCTTGAATACACCATTCATCAAGCACATAAAAACAACGAGTGCATTTGACAACCCAAACAGAACCATTGTGAACTCATAATGAACATACCTTGTTATAAAGGTGGTCTTGTTGATGTATTCATCCTTTATCCTTACCTGGTGATATCCTGATCTAAGATCTATCTTCGAAAATATCTTCGCATCCTCTAACTAATCGAAGAGGTCATCAATCCTCGACATAGGATATTTGTTCTTTACAATTATTTTGTTCAATTATCTGAAATCAATACACAATCTCAATGTTTTGTCCTTCGTCTTCACAAATAGGACCAAGGCTCCCCAAGGTGACACACTTGGTCATATATACCCCTTCTTCAGAAGCTCTTCAAGCTTCGATTGCAACTCTTTCAGCTCTAGAGTACTCATTATGTAAGGATCTTTCGACACTAGAGCTGCTCTAGGCATCAATTTTACAAAGAAATCAATATCTCTCTTCAGAGGTAGTCTAGGTACCTCTTGAAATACATCGTCAAACTCCTTTAGTACCGCATGATCTCCAATATTTGAGACTTCATCCTTATATGCTTCCTCCACATGAGCTGCAAATAATTGACAACCTTTTCTGTAGCACTTCTTCAGTTGCATTGTTGATATTTCTCTGGTAGCAACATCTTTGGGAATTACTTGGACTATTTTTCGATTCCCTTCCTCATCCAAGCAATTAAATGCCTTGTTCTGACAATCCAAGATGGCATGGTGTTGGTCCAACTAGTCCATGCCAATTAGATAGTCATAAGAACTTAAAGGCAGAACATTCAATTCATCCTTTGTGGTCAGTCCATTCATGTCCACAGGACAGGACTTAACCAAATCAATGACTTTCCTCTTGGTTCATGTAGCCAGCTGCACTAACCAAGAATTTTCATGTTTTCTTCTCGACAAATGCAAACTTTCCACCACTCTAGGATCTATATAACTATGGCTAGCCCTTGAATCAATTAAATTAGTAAATGGTTTCTTGTTAATCATACCTTCCACTTCAATCATGTGTGAGCGATATTTAGCTTTCTTATTATCCAGGGCTACGTAGATCCATGGCATTATACTGCCCATGTCATCCACTATTTCATCTTGTTGAACATTATGAATAGCTCTCACTTTACCATTTTTATGGGGACAATCTATGTACTTGTGGTTCCCCTGACAACCCCAATATTGAATGGGCATATGTATTGGCCTCTGTTCCCCTATGTCAACCATTCTCATCTCTCTAAATGATGGTTGTCCTTGAGGACTATTTCTGAAAAAGGGTGGCTTAGTTCCCTTCTTCCTCTGATACCATATTTTAACGTCCCCGACCATCAACCCCACAGCCAGGCAACGCTACTATGACACGGAAACATTCTCAAACTTATATAGTATGCATTTAAATGAAGTTAAATGACTTAACACAGAGTAAACATATAATTATTGCTAACATACAAAATTAATGGAATTAACAGTAAATATCATTGCAATTGAATACATGATAATATTGCAAGCATCACAGACATGCATTTTAATTGAAATTAAACACATGCATATAATCATCTTTGAAACTGTAGTAACTCCACCAACCATGTACAGACCTTCCATGAAACTCCCAGCCTTATACCACACTTCTCATCACGCTCAGCAGTGGGTCACCCCCTAGCTGGGACCAAGCACCACCCCGGGCAAGGGAATCCTAGACTAGGCTGAGGTTATAGGAAAACTACACAAAGAAACTGAAAGGATTCTCTTCATACTCTTCATCAACTTTCAGTTGAATTCACCTTGTTTATCCTAAGATTTCTTCTATCTGTTCGGTGAGTTTGGGCATCTTTGTGCAATTTTTCAATGATTTTCATCATATTCCCTTCCTTATCTATCTCTTCTCCATGCCCATTGGAGTTCGACCCTTCAAATCCCAAATGAACATCCATCCCTTTAGCTTCATTCTCTGAACTGGAATCATTCTGTGTCTCCTCCATTTCTTTGCACTCAGTGGCAACTCTATTCGGTTTTGGCACTTCTTAAACTTCTACAAACACAGTGTGAAGACAATCGAAATTTTTCAGGCCATTATTCCTTAACAAATCCCACAGCATTCATAAACAAATCCAACTCAAGAAAACGTTTAATTTTCATTCTCTTTGATTCTCGTTCAATCAATAATCCCCACAGATTTCTTCTTTTAGAGCTCTTCTATGCTAATTTTTTCGGCACTATCCCCTTTCTCTCCATCCCCAACCCACGCAACCATGGGTCATGACCAAGAAATAGATCGATGAGCGCGCACACAGGCCTTCGGTCTTCAGCTTTGGAAGATTTCCTAACCCAAAACAATGATCACTTAGAGTTCTGAGTTATCAAACTCAGGCAGTAGGGTGGATCAATGGTCCATGTCTACCTAGCATCCTACGACTGACACTCGTTGTGGAACCTCAGGCGTCTAAGTTCTGGGATTTCGGGAGATTTCACATTCTCACACCCCAAACACTTCCACAACACTTTGTTGACATCATTATGTCACATCACTTACGCTTTTACAAATTGCAGGGGCATGCAATGGTGGTTTGGAGTAACCCACCTTTCATCCCTTAATTCTTTTGATGCTGACACATAAACTCTTCAGTGAAACCATAGTTTGGATTGCAAGACCGCCTTGGAGAATTATCTCTCGTGCAACTTAGGTCCCTGCAATGCCTCTCGACCATTGATCTTAATGCATTGTGATCAATTCCACTGTGGGTCCTCCAACCCTTAACTACATTACATAACCTCGGGCCCCACTAACCCTGTTCACACAGGATGCCACATGGCAGCATACTAGCGACTGATACGTGGCCCATTCAGATGGGTGACACTCATCACATTCTGAATTCCATTTCAATATTCCATGGGTTCTAGACCCATTGACACATGGCACACATCCCATGTGTCCATGTCACCACCAGGTGATGTCATCATGACTCAACACTTCGGATCTTCGAGAGCTTTTTCCCTTCACTACTGTGTTTGACCTTTAGACATTGGTTAATCCAACGATCAAGCTCTCCTCTCTAGATATACAATGTAGATACACTTTGAAGCTTCGGGATTCAACCGTTCTCTTGTTTTTGGCATCAGACTTCACTAAAGTTGCGAAGTCTGAAGGGCTTCTGGTTTAAGTCCTTTGCACGTTCCCCAGATCTGACATTCGTAAGGGACTATCCTTTTTCCCAAATAGATCCTATGGCTCAAACACCCCAAGTGTTGAGCCCTCTCTCTCTTTGTGGTAAAATACCACGTCGGTTGCGGTTTTATTCTACCTCTACTCCTCCTGAGCTTTGTAACATGGCCAAGTAACCCCTTGGCACTTGGAAACACTCTCAGGTTCGAAATTGGTTCCATCTGAACACCATTTCCTCTCGAAACCTTGGGTCCAAAGACCATTTATCTGGCCTATCCAGGCTCAGCATTGAAACTATGGCTCTGATACCACATTGTAACATCCCCGACCATCAACCCCACGACCGGGCAATGCTACTACACGGAAACATTCTCAAACTTATATAGTATGCATTTAAATTAAGTTAAATAACTTAACACAGAGTAAACATATAATTATTGCTAACATACAGAATTAATGGAATTAATAGTAAATATCATTGCAATGGAATACATGATAATATTGCAAGCATCACAAACATGCATTTTAATTGAAATTAAACACATGCATATACTTATCTTTGAAACTATAGTAACTCCACCAACCACGTGTAGACCTTCCACAAACCTCCCATCCTTATACCACACTTCTCATCATGCTCACCAGTGGGTCACCCTAGAGCTGGGACCAAGCTCCACCCCGAGAAAGGGAATCCTAGACTAGGCTGAGGTTATAGGAAAACTACACTAAGCGACCGAAAGGATTCTCTCCAGCAGCCTTCTTATGCCCACTACTCATGAACTCTCATTCCCCACATGCATGTTCCACCCGGAAGTATACACCTTCACAATCATAGTCCATCGGTGCTTCACCTCCCTCTTTGTGTCTTGGCAATAGGTCGGATCATGAATTCTTAGAGCTTCGTAGCTGGTGCTGGACTCTCTCTAGGAGAAAACCACTTCCCAATAGACTCTCTCACCTGGAGAGAGCTTCTCGCAGTCCTGACAACTTGCCTCTTTTACCATGGGCTTAACAACCTGGTTCTTCAACCAGTTTTCAGCCCAATTCCCACAAGGTGAGGATAATAGCAACAACAACTGATCAATTCCACTTAGGAAACACATAAGGCAGCAACCCAAAGACAATTCGGGTATGGACACGACTCTGCAAGAGTGGATAGGATTGGATCATAGGATACACAGGTGACAAGGCTCAATCCATGGGTTTGTGACATGGCTCAATCAACGCAGAGGTCGAATATAGACTCAAGCGGTTCAGACGACAGAAAACGACAACAGGCCACTAAGACACATCACAGTTTAGGTAAACCCCGTGTTGAAAAGTCAACAAGAAACATGTGTCTAATTTACTTTTCCCTTAAATAAATTAGACAATAAA
Organism: Picea glauca; assembly: GCA_000966675.3. NCBI lineage: Eukaryota > Viridiplantae > Streptophyta > Pinopsida > Pinales > Pinaceae > Picea > Picea glauca. The sequence goes on from JZKD02S1776757.1 coordinate 526,134, forward strand.
TATTAATCTATTATTTCATTCATAATTGAGTGAGTTGGATTTGTATCATAATTATAAGTGTAGTTAAGTGAGTTAAGATCAGTTGTACTAGTTGTAACTAAACATGCACTAGTGAAAGTTGAGTAAATAAGTGAACTCACATGCAACTGAAGATTCACCATGGTCAAATACATGCATGTCAGATCCAATGGAGACCCAGTTGAGATAACAGGTGAAAGGGACAGTTTGGCTATCTGTTGTGATTTGATCACACATGCAGTGGATATGCTTATGAGGATGTGCAAACTAGGCTATTGTAATTCACTGTGAGAATTCGAATTGCAGAGTTTGTGCAAAGGAGGCAAGCTGTCTAGACACAGGAATTGGCACATGTATTTGCTGATTTGTGTATGACAGTGTGAGATGATTGTATTGTACTGAGATCTCTTGGATTAGAGTTTTGTATGAGATTGTTTCATGATTCATGATATACATAATATATGATAGTGGGGTTTTTAGCTTTATGCTTTCCTGGTAAAAACTTATGTGTTATGTGTTCTTGATATTTCACTTTGTGATTTTGGTTGTGATAATGGTTTAATTTTCCGCAAGAATAATAGTAGAAGTGATTCTGTATTTAACAATGGTGCATAATTGTTGGGGAGAATCGCAGGAAATACTTAATTTGTATTGAAATTTCTACACCCCGTTTTAGAGCTACATGACAAAGAATCAACGCAAAGATCAAACACATAGCCACACGGCTCAGACAGACAGACACAAGAATGGAGGGCCAATGCAAAGACCAGACATAATTCTCGGTTTTAGACAGTCAAAGGAAGAATGGAGTGCGAACCCCCAACTCAGTTGATGCTTTAGCTTTTAACCGCATGCACCCAGGTTGACACTTGTCTTCCTGGCGCTACATGCATTCCCTTTTGCACACGTTGGAGCTACATGTGTTGCCTCTCCCAGGACTTAGGATAAAAACATGTTTTGTCACACAACTTTAGAATAATAATAAAATATTATTCTCAAGGACTTAAGCCCCTAAGCTTAGCCCGTCTTCCCAACCTTTCAACCCCTTTTCCATTACCCACCCCGTGGAAGCTTAGTCCCCCATCACTCTTTCTCCGTGGTCAGTCTGCACATAGCGATGTTTAATATTTATTAATGTTCTACATATTACATATACAAAGACAGGCTTTTGGCCTTTAACACTTAGGCTCTCCGGCCTAATAAACACATAATCCCACCAACTTATCAATACTCGGCTCACCAGCCTACAAAACATGATTTACAATTCATAAACATGATTACAACATGGCTCGTCCTTGGGGATATTACACATGTAACCATGTATAGGAAACCTTGGGATACTTCACCACCATTGACGAGTGGTAACAAAGGTAAGTCATCAACATAAACTATAGTATTCCTCACTTAATAGAGACATCAAGTATCAAACCATATATTCTTATTAACATATGACAAAGTTAATGATCTTGATGATCCTGATGACTTGACCCCAAAACCTCTTGCTCGTAAATCATTGCATACAATCAATTAAGCTAACCCAGTGGGATATCATAAATTGTTATTATTACCATTAAATTATTATTTTGCATCCTTTAAAAAAAACCGTGACTCACTAAGCTAATAATTCACAATTTACGAAGGTGATTAGTTGTACCAAAAGGAACCCCATATCCCTTAAGATGAGGGTATTGCCAATACCCCTACAAAATCTAATGAAACTCCTATACCCCTAAAAATTCTAATGAAACTCCTATGATTGTTGAAATATTGTAACTGCAAAGAGTATTATATTTATTATTGAATTATTATTCATTATATCAATCCCATTTTGTGGATTGATCATGTCGGGCATTGTAATTGACCAAATCCCATTTTGTGGATTGGTCAAACCCTAAATATATTATGAAATTTGAGAAGTCGGCCCCCAAGCCATTTAAAATGGTTTTAACCACTCAAAAGACAAGATGGCCCTGCCCAGTGAAGGGACACCTTTCCAGCACATGTCAGTTTGTATAAATAATGAAATCCAACACCTCATTTGATCACTCACTCAGCTCACTCATCTAGTGCACAAGTTTGAAGGAAGATGCAGTTGCCAGTTGTCGGAAGAAGGAAGAGAGAGAGCCGCATTGCTCAGTAGAGGATATTCTTTAGTGTTTGGTTTATTTTCTTGGCATTGTATTGGCTATCTATATTAAGGAAGTTTTTGTTGGGTTTTGTCCACCATGAGGGTTTCCCGAGATAAATGTTGTGTATCTTGTGATTATTTTTCTCTTAGTGATCCTATATATTCTATGGTTATATAATAAATTGAAAAGAAACCTAATAATAGCTTAAAAATTAACTTGGTATTAGAGCTAAGTTGAAGAGAGCATCTTTCACTAGATAAAGAAAAATGTCACTGTTGTCATACAAGAAAATTAGGTCTTTTTATTGAAGAGGAATTTTAGCCTACAACTCATCAACGAAGTGTGCCCTAGCCTAGGGAACTCTTTGGCACCTTCAACACATTTTTTCAGTGGATATAACTCTTGGAAAGTGAAACCCTAGTTTTCACCAGTACTAGAAAACCAAAAGTACCAGGAAACCAGAACTAGTACCAAAAGTACCCATCCATAATTCCACTGGTTAAATTTGAAGGTGAAAAAATTCGTTTTTATGAAATCTAACTGCACCAGACTGCTCGCCTCAGCCAAGCGCACCTCTTGGTAAGTTCAAAATTAAATTTTGAGCATTTTCAATTTTTGGTAATTTTCTTAGCTCCAGGCAAATATGTCTACAAGCACTAAGCTTGTTGACAAGATAGAAGGTGTTGAAAACTTCAATTCCTGGAAGTATAGGATTGCGCTCATTCTTGAAGAGAATTGCCTGGCAAGATTCATCAAACAAGATGTACCAGAACCTACCGATGTTGCAGTTAAAGAAAAACACCAAAAGGACACAGTTAGGGACAAAAGAATCATTGCACATTCTATTAAAGACAATTTCATTCCTCAAGTGGCCTCAAAGAAGACTCTGAAAGAAATGTTTGATTCCCTAACCAGATTGTATGAAGGAAAGAACATCAATCGGAAGATGAATCTAAGAAATCAACTCAAAAGTACAAAGATGCAGAAAGGAGAAACAATCCAAGAATATTTCTCTAGAATATCACAATTCAAAGAACAACTAGAAGCAATTGATGATACTATATATGAATACAAACTTATAATGATAGCCGTTAATGGTCTCACAAGACCTTGGGATGCATTCATCCAAAATATTTGTGCCAAAAAGGAGAAACTACGCTTTGACAATCTTTGGGAAGAATGTGTTCAAGAAGAAGCAGGAGTAGCTAACTGAGAAGCATTACTGTCAAGAGATGAATATCAATCCCTAGCTACTCATACTAAAGGAGGAATAAAGAGGTATTACTTCTAGAAATAAACTAATAAAGAATCTCACCCTCCAAGGAGATTCCAGAAGTTTCGGAAAGGTCAAAGAAGAGAAAAATGTTTCTCATCCTACCAATGTTATCCTTGTGACAAGATGGGACATATTGCTAAAAATTGTCCAGCTAGACGAGAAGAATACAAGAAGAGAAATAAGAGGCACCATGCCCATACAATTGAAGATCAAGATCCACCCACAAAGATGATAAAAGAACGCATTGAAGACTATGTTTTCATCTCTGCCCTCTTAAGATCAGTGTCACCTGGTGAGGACACAGGTCATAGACAGTGGCGATTCCAAAAATAGGACAAGTCCAAGAGACATTCTCTCTTGCCTCACAGAAAAGAAGTTTCCCAGAAAGTTACACTTGGAGATGATTATCAATACCCTATCAAAGGAGTAAGAGAATCAAATTACAAACTTGATTCAGGGACCCCAATGAAGATGGAGGATGTATTATATGTACCAGGTCTGACAAAGAACTTACTTTCTATCTTATCCTTAGAGAAGAAAGGATTCAGAGTTGCCTTCATAGATGGAGAAGTTCTCATGTGGCCCAAAGGAAAAACCATGGAAGAAGCAATTGTTATTGTAAAATAAGAAGGTGGCTTGTATAAGCTAAAGGGTCACTCAAAAGAAGCCTTGACCCATTCCATTGAGAATCCATGTGAACTTTTGCATAGAAGATATCTCACATCAACTACAAGGCATTACCATATGTAAGCAAGGTAATCATAGGTCTACCCGAATTCAAGGTTGACCATGAAGGTGTGTGAAATGGATGTGCACAAGGAAAGAACATCAAGAACCCTTTCCCGAAGAGAGACAGTAAAGTAGAAGGTGTCCTAGAGATCATTCACTCAGATGTATGTGGCCCAATGTCATCAATCTCCATCAGTGGGTATGTATACTATGTGTATTTTATTGATGACTATTCTCGCAAAACCTGGGTTTACTTTTTGAAATCAAAATATGAAGTGTTCAATAAATTCAAGGAATTCAAAGCCTTGATAGAGAATATCTCTAAAAGAAATATCAAGATACTCAAGTCATATAATGGAGGAAAATACACCTCAAAAGAGTTTGCAAAAATTTGCAAAGATTCTGGGATCAAGAGGGAGATCACCACTCCCTCCAATCCTCAACAAAATGGTGTAGCAGAAAGAAAGAACAAAACTATAATGGAAGCAGTGAAGACTGTGATCCATGATCAAGATCTTCCAATGCAATTTTGGGAAGAAGTAACAAAAACAACAATATATGTACAAAACAGATTGTCTCGTAGTGCACTTGGGTTCAAGACCCCTGAAGAGATGTTCTTAGGAAAGAAGCCAAAAGTAAGCCATCTCAAAATATTTGGTTGTCCAGTATTTGTACATATTCCGAAAGAGAATAAAACCAAGTTGGACCCTTCATAAAAGAAGGGAATATTTGTTGGATAATGTGAGGTCTCCAAGGCCTTCAAATTTTATATACCAGATTACCATCATATTGAGATCAACAGGTATGTGACCTTTGATGAAGATGCAGTACTCAATAAATCAAGAAGATGTCAGCTTGAAGAAGTATATGAAGAATAACTTGTGGCTCCCAGATTTGTAGAACTATGAGGGAAGTCATAACTTTCCCTGATGAGGATATTATAGAAGATCATGACATAATAGAATCCCAAGAACCTCCCCATATGATGATCTCCCACAAGATAAAGCCAGCCTAGGCAAAGGAACTTATTCAAGATGGAGAGAATTATGGTGCCCCCAAAGGAACCATGAGACAAGTCAAGAAACCCAAGCCATTCTCCAGTTATATGGATTTTATGTGTGATCTCTTAGAGAAGGAGCCTACTTGCTTTGAAGAATCCATTCAGAAGAAAGAATGGGCAGATTCCATGAAAGAAGAATAACAATCCATTATAAAGAATGATGTATGGGAAATAGTTCCCAGACCAAAGAGCAAGGATGTGTTATCTTCCAAATGGATTTTCAAAATAAAACATGTTGTTGATGGAAGTATTGAGAAATATAAAGCAAGGTTTGTTGCTCGTGGATTTTCTCAAAAGGAAGGCATTGACTATGAAGAGAATTTTTCTCATGTAGTTAGATACAGTTCAATCGAAACCATCATAGCCCTTTCAACTAAGATGAAGTGGAAGTTACACCATATGGACGTGAAAACAACTTTATTGAATGGTGTCATTGAAGAAGAAGTGTATATAGAAAAACCTCGAGGGTTTGAAGTATAAGACAAAAAGACTCATGCATGCATATTGAAGAAGGCTCTGTACAGATTGAAACAAGCTTCTAGAGCTTGGTATGGAAGAATTGACAGTTTTCTGACAAGCTTGGGCTTTACCAAGAGTAAATAATATTCTAACCTTTACTTCAAGGTTATGAATGATGAGCCTATAATATTTTTGTTGTATGTGGATGACTTAATCTTAACTAGAGAAGAAAATCTCATCACTGATTGTAAGAAGAAGCTCGTCGTAGAATTTGATATTAAAGACCTTGGCCTAATTCACTATTTCTTAGGTCTTGAGGTCTGGAAGAGGCCAGAGAATATCTTCCTTAACCAAGGGAAGTATGCAGTTGAAATACTGAAGAGATTTGACATGTTGGAGTTCAAATCCATTAATACACCCATGGAAACAAAGTTGAAGCTCCTGGTTGACACTTTGTCATAATTGATTGATGCTACGTTGTACAGACATATCATTGGATCATTGATGCATTTGACAAACACCAGGCTAGATATATGTTTTTTTGTGAACACCTTGAGTCAATTTCTGGTAGGGCCCAGACGTGTTCACCTGGTTGCTGCAAAACATGTGATGGTGTACCTTAAGGGTACATTAGATTGTGGTCTCAGTTATAATGGAGATCATGACTTCATACTAAGTGTTTATATCAATTCATATTGGGATGGAAGTGTCTCTGATAGAAAGATAACTTCAGGATGTTGTTTCAGTCTAGGGTCATTCATGATCTCATGGCATAGTAGGAAGCAATCAAGCATTTCTCTCAATGCGACAGGAGCATAATACATTGCTGCATGTTCCGCCAGTTGTGAAGCCATATGGCTTTAGAATTTGTTGACAGGTCTATTCGATCTGGAGATGGAATCAACCTTGATTCTATGTGATAACCAGAGTTGCATAAAGATGACAAAGAAGTTGTGTTCCATGACAAGTCAAAACACATAGAGATTCGATATCATTGCATCATGATATGGTGCAGAGAGGAGCCATAAAGCTCCAATATGTTATCATGGATGAACAGGTTGTTGATGTGTTTACCAAGCCTCTATCTCATGCAAAGTTTGAGCACTTTTGAGATAAGCTTGGTGTAGTTCGAAAGGACCTCCCTCAAAAGGGGGAGTAGTGTTGATGCCAACCTAGTGCTGAATATTTCCAAGTTTGTGTTGATGTTGTTGTGATGCCAGCCTAGTGCTAAATATTTCCAGCTTTGTGTTGATGTTGTTGTGATTCCAACCTAGTGCTGAATATTTCCAGCCTCGTGTTGATGTTTTTGTGATTCCAGCCTCTTGCTGAAGATTTCCATCCTTGTGTTGATGTTGTCGTGATGCCATCCTTGTGATGAATATTTACAGCCTTGTGTTGATGTTGATGAGATGTCAGTTGTGTGATGAAGATTTCTAGCCTAGTGTTGATGTTGATGATGCTCCAGCCTTCGTGTTGTGATGTTGATGTTGTTGATGATGCTCCAGCCTTCGTGTTGTGATGTTGTTGTTGTTGATGATGCTCCAGCCTTTGTGTTGTGATATTGTTGTTGTTGATGTTGTATCATCCATGTGTTGTTATTGATGATGATGCATTAGTGTTATACTAATCCATGTTGATGCAAGTGATGATGATGCCATTCCATCTCCCTGTTGTGAATGATGATGAGAAAAATTTATGATGATTTATAGATATGTCATTCAGTGTTCCAAATGTTGTTGTTGTTGTTTCCCTCTCTCTCTCCTGATGATGTTGTAGAATACCCTTCTTGTTAAGGGGGAGTGTTGAAATATTGTAACTACAAAGTGTATTCTATTTATTATTGAGTTATTATTCATTATACCAATCCCATTTTGTAGATTGATCACGTCGGGCATTGTAATTGACCAAATCCCCTTTTGCGGATTGGTCAAACCCTAAATATATTATGCAAATTGAGAAGTGGGCCCCCAGGCCATTTAAAGTGGTTTTAACCACTCAGAAGACAAGTTGGCCATGCCCAGTGAAGAGACACCTTTCCAACACATGCCAATTTGTATAAATAAAGGAAGCCAACACCTCATTCGATCATTCACTCAGCTCACTCATCTAGTGCGCAAGTTTGAAGGAAGCTTCAGTTGCCAGTTGTCGAAAGAAGAAAGAGAGAGAGGCACATTGCTCAATAGAGGATATTCTCTAGTGTTTGGTTTATTGTCTTGGCATTGCATTGGCTATCTATATTAAGGAACTTTTTGTTGGGTTTTCTCCCCCATGAGAGTTTCCTATGATAAATGTTGTCTATCTTGTGATTGTGTTTCTCTCAGTGATCCTATCTATGTTGTGGTTATCTAGTAAATTGAAAATAAACCTAACAATAACTTAAACCTTAACAATGATAACTAGGGAAGAGTTTGAGAAACTAGGGAACCAAAATTGATGTGCCTACCAAGTAATATACACAAAAATCCAATAAGTGCTAGATTGAATAATCACTATCATTGATCAAATACTAGTTAACTTGGTTATCACTACAACTCTCCAATCTATGCTAACTACCATTAAGATTCTTATGCTTCCATGTATATATTAAAATCTAGTCTAGTTATCAATATGATTCTTTTGCCTACCACAAGATCAACTCTATTCAAACTTAGTAATATCTCTACTAGAGCAAGGAATTGAACACATGACTGAAGCTCCATTAAAACTAAGGCTAATAAGAAACCCTTTGTTTCAACCTTGCATTGCAGTGAATTGCCACCATGGAGCTATGGGTTGAATAATTTAGCAAAATAAATCTTAGTGTTTCAAATTCAATTTTCACCTTGTAAATATTGAATGTAGTGAGATTTCTAATACTACAATGTAAATAAAAAGAGACGTGATGCACCTTGTCCTCCCAATCTTATTCACATCTTTGAATTAGCTTTATATTATTTTTTAATAATAATTCTAGTAGAAGAAGTTCTACATAATATGGTAATTGGATATCACAGTACACTTCCTTGTAACAAAATATAGTTCACACAAACTAAGATAGAAAAAACAATAATGAAAGGAGTTGAATTCAATGGATCCTTCAACATGTTATAAGGTAAATATAACTTTATTCCACTTTTATGGAGCTTTACTTTTATTTTTTTTTGTTCTTCTACAATACCTATGAACATTGTAGGTACTATGAAAATTTGAACAACTCCATATATATATATATATATATATATATATATATATATATATATATATATCATTTTTCTTGATAATTGGTGGTATGAGTGGCATGAATATTTCTTAATGAGTATAAGTAATAAAAAGAATAATTGGTTGTATGATAATGAGTATAAGTAATAAAAAGAATAATCGGTGGTATGAGTATCTCCTAATAGATATAAAAAATCTTTATTATAAGAGAGATAAAAAAATCGTTATTATAAGACCGAAAGCCTCAATGGTAATTGAATTGTTAAACTATAGCTTTTTTAAATATTATTATTGATATAATGAATCATATATATTTTATCGCATTAATCAAAAGCTAATGCATTTCAGAATTAGTTTATGCATTTTGGAAACACTTAAACAAGTAAAAGCTAAAAGTAAAAAAGGAAACCGTAATATATAAAAATTATTTACTAGTTATGATTTTTTCTTTGAAATGTATGCAAGTTTATATTAATTACTAGTTATAGTTTTTCAACGGATGAATGAAAATGACGAAATTTTGTCTCCAGTAAACAGATTCACTATAGCCAAAAATTGAGAATGAAGTTTAGACCAAAAAAAAAGTTAGAATAAAATTGATCCACTCCAGCCAAAAAAAAATGAGAATGAAGTTTAGACAGGAAAAAAAATTGAGAATAAAATTGATCCACTCCAACCAAAAATTGAAAATGAAGTCTAGACAGGAAAATAAATTGGAAAAAAAATGAAAATAAAATTGAGAAAACAGTCTACAGATGTAAGAGGAGGAAAGGACACGAAAAACAAATATGTTGCAGTGGTGGAGTATAAATGTTAAAAAGAAAGAAAATGAATAATTGTTAACATAGATACTTAATACAAACACAACATATAAAAGAAGAAAGGATTCATACTGTTTTCAACATATGAAACATTATATGAATTTCAACCTTTGAAATTTTTTATGAAACTTAAATATGAAACATGAATTAAGTTGATTAATCATTGGTGTCATACATTTCAAAAATTATATGAAACATGAGTTAAGTTGATTAATCATTCGTGTCATACTTTATGTCACATAATGGTTTCAATTACATAGAACTCTCAGTTTATGAAACATGTAAAATAATTGATCTAAAAACTCCATTACATGGAGGTCTCAATACAGAATTAGTTTTACTGATACGATATGTATGCACTTTGCACTACCAACGGTTGCAAAAGTTAAAAGGTCTCTTCGCATAAGTAAAAAAAGGAAACCATACTATACAAAAATTAAACAAAATCTAATGTTTACATTACCTTAACCTGAATTAGTTTAATAATATATATGAACTTTTGTCAGCTGAGCTGTATTTCAATGGTTAATTGGTGAGAGTTTTTCATGGCTGAGCTGTGGTTCATAGATTAATTGGTGGGAGTTTTCCATGGCTGAGTTGTGGTTAATTGGTGGAAGTGTTCCATGGCTGAGTTGTGGTTCAGAAGTTGATTAATAAGAGTTTTTTATCACTAATCCAGATTCGATTTTCAAGGTGAATGTTTTTGACATCTAAGTGAGAATCCTTAGAGTAACATGTCCCAGGAATGAATTATATTTTCTAAATGCTGGACTACCACCAAAAAAAGGGATGTTCATGCTATATATACACACACATATGTATATTTATATTATACTTATACATATACTTATATGTATAAGTATATTTCTGGAAAAACAATAAAAATATACATAAAAATATACATAAAATATACATAAAACCCTCGTGGGGAGGTGGAGAGTAACCCTGGGAGTAAGGCAGGGCCGGGGATAGTCTGCCTGGGGTGGATACGGCGGTGGAGGGTACTGGTTATTCAGTGGCAGATGCAAGGAGAAATCGGCTGGTGGGTAGGCTGGGTAAGCGGTTACAGGCTCCACCTTTGCTGCCCAAGATGACCCTGCTAGATACGCAATCTCGTGAGCCAACTTGGGCGAAATATAGGACCCTGCGACTACCTGCTGCTGCTATTGCTGCTTGACCTCAGCCATATCGGCCAATGTCACAGGGAGTTGGAGAAGCCCGTTGGCTTTTCCGGATGGTTTTCAGACCTAGTAGCTAACGAACTGCGCGGTGATGGTGGAGGGCTTGAGGAATTCATTCAAGAGGATGCTAATGCAGCCGATACATTTATTGGAGGCCAATTTTTCCAGTAGTTGTATCCAACGTGTATAGAGCCTTGGAAGGCTTAGTTATCCTTGGTCAACTAACTATCATTGAAAGGTAATGATCTGGATGTTAGGCTTGTATACCCAGATGGGCTTGGTTTTATTTGGTATTTTGTTTTCACGGTGTGGAAGATCTTCATTGTGTGTTTGTTAGCAGTGTCATTTGCAAGAAGTTATTGCCAAAATCTCTTAGTCCAATCTCTTCCAACCAACCCCTGTAGGAAATTGTATCTATCTTTCTTATCTACATGTTGTTTAAAGATAGCGTGCCTGAGTTCAAGATTTCCCTATACGGGAATGGTCTGTATGATCGCGTTGAGATGGCCTCATCTTTATGCCTTTTAAAGAAGGAGTACCCAGGTCTTTGAGAGGGCATTTTCCTGTTCATCTTCTCAAGAATTGACTATTTCAGGTCCAATCCGTCAAGAAATGTGCCAATGGCCTTTGAATTTGTAGTTTTGTCAAAGGAAAGCCTACTAGACATGGAAATTTGCATGCTTCATAAATTTGAATGTCTAAGTTGCTAAAATGGAGCCCCAGAATGTCAAATGAAAATATCAAACCAATTTAACTCACAAGAGAATGGATGCATTCAAGAAAAACAGAAGAGAGGACCAACTTAATAGTTTTTTCATAACAATTATCATGTTGAAATATGTTTTACAATTGATTACGTTTATTGAAGTCACCCAAGGAAAGGAATATATGTCCATGGAATGAAATGATCTATGTTACATAACTGCTTTTACAAAGGCCTTCCCGTTCTCAAGAGATGGCATAGAGTCTACAAACAATCACCCAATAAAATTGAGTTTTACCTTTAGGCATAGAAATCTACAGTCATGTCCAACAAAACAGTCCCAGATACCTTCAAGTCAACAAAGGGAATTTCAATAATAAAGCGAGTGAAGCAAAAAAGATACCATGACCTTGGATGCTACATATAGTGGGTTTTAGATTCCCAACTTATTTTTTTAATTTCCAAGGCTCTTCTTTGCAAATTATTTACACAGATTGTTTTTTGGAAGGGAATGGTAACTTATGCACCCCATTTACAGGAGTTTTCCTTTAACACGGGTCTTTTGCAAAATGTTAGTGCTTTTTTATGCAGTGTGTGCTATCTTTGTATCAGTGCCATGTGATGGTTAATTTTGCTTTATTTTTTGCCAATTTATGTTTCGCATTGATCTACTTTTCTTACAGTATTCTCTGTCTTTTTGAAAATATTTTCCAAGTCATTTTCTTGGTTTTCATATTGATAGTAAGTAGTGCTTGTGTAATAATTGATTACAAATAGTTCTTTGATAGTTGTCTGTTGTTGACCACTGATATGTGTATGTAAAGAAGGTATTGTTGTGGTTCTTCCAGATTTTAAGATTAGATTTATTGCTTCTGATTATAACATCTCCATCTTAGACTTTTGGAATTGCAGGCAATATATTTCTTGTGTTTGAATTTATCATTGCTTGTTTCTTCCAAAATTTTCGTAGTAATATAAGTTTAATGTGGATTCTATTTTAAAAAGTGTTCATTTTGTTCCAATGTGTCTTTTTTACAAGTAAAATATAATCCTTGGCATGAAGAGGGACCATACTAGGTAGAGGGTGTAGTCCAAGCAGTCTATCAAGTTGAAATTTTGTTGGGACATAATGAACCATTTGGTTCCTCATGTAATGAGCTAGGCATCGAGGCAACATATTTAATGGTTAATTTGATTTGTGAATTGCAATTCAATGAAATCTGCAAACAAACATCTAAAGACTAATATGGATGTTTTGAATAAACGATAGCATTTGGATAGTTTCATCATAATAGTAATTACATTGACAAATTAATATTGTTTGTTATTGAGGCTATGCGAGTTAAATATTTTTGAGGTCACTTTCTTATATTATTCATCACGTGTTTTCATGTTTTCTAGAAAAACTCAAATTCTGATTTCACCCCAGGTGTATTGTAAACTAGAAAAATATAGGCTTCTTCCCTAAAACCAGACTCTTGCATCCTTTTCTTATCTCCAAACTGTAAAATCAGATATATGATGACCAAGGTAAGGATTGGTATATGCAACAGAGTTTACCATTTCACATATCATGTTTTGAGTAATGAAATCATCCATTCAAATGTTTTCAATGATTAGTAATAGTAAATATGGATATAAATTTATAGGCTATAAATATTGAAATATGAGTAATTTTAAATAAATAATGTCTTGTACAACTTTTTTTTCTTCTAATGAAATGCCATAAAAGAAACCCCAACATTGGATGCTATCTCCAAATGTCCTTTCTATAGGCAGAACTTATCCCAAAAATAATAAAGAAAAAATGACATCCCTAATATATTTTGATGATCCTCAGATACATCACCTTATGTTCTATATATTGGAGACATGATATTCTACTGTTGATAAAAACAATATGCAAATTTTCCTTATATCATTTTTGTTAGTCATTCATGTGTTAATGTACGCATGTTCCTCCTGATGCATAGCATTTCTCAGAGATGTACACAAACATCCTTCATTAATGACAAAGCAAATATGTACAAAACATAAGGTTTAAGACATCATAACAGAGTACATAGAATTGGGCAATATTCCTTCTCTTAAAGTTATCATTAAAAGGTTTGTAGCTGAATTCTTTTAAAGGGGAAATGAATGCTCAAATTAAATTTGACAACATACATCAAGTAAGATGTCAAATAGATTTCATTTTTATTCTTTATTTATCTTCTTCTGGAGTAAATGGACACTAGCCAAGTCCCCATTGCAAAAAAACCATATACAAAAATATTATATATTCCTCATACTAACATTCGTTTTTCATTGCTTATATGTCCACTGATATCTAGATTCTGACTTAGTTGTTCATATGTCCAAAGGTAACATGACCATAATTTAAAGTTTAATCTGATTGCAACCTACTTTCCATCTTTTAGTTGCAACTGGGTTCCTAGAGATCTAACTCTTCGTTGTCATGTTACCCTGTTTTGAGATATATATATTATTTTCAGTTTATTTACCATCACTTTGATCAACGGGTTTGGGGCTACAAAGATTTTGGAGATGAACAGCTATTGTTGTTAATCGATGAGGATCTAGAGGAAGGGATTGCAGGAAATGGTGATCTTCATAGGCAGATGGAGGAAGGTACAAGCCTGTCGGTCAACATATGGAAGGGAACGATGGTGGGATTATGTAACACCCTGTTTCCCCCAGTTTGTAAAAATAACTATATGTTAGAAAAAACAGGACCACAGAGCAATAAAATAAAACAAAAGTAGAAACAAAACACAGAAGACACACAACACAAGAGAGACACAAATTTACGTGGTTCACCCAGTGTGGGCTATGTCCACCAGAGAAATTTCCAGGTCCTTCCTTTATTATTATCCAACAAATGAAAGGATACAACCTACAACAAAACTCGTTGTAACTTCCTCTTCTTTCTCACACAGTCTCCTCTCTCAGAATACAATATTCACCATCAACCATAGCCGCGATACATTTCCCTCGTAAAAGAGGGTTGCCTTCTAGGGAAAAAAACCCTAACATAATCTCTACCATTAGATCTGCGATCTTATAATGAACGGTCCAAATTTACAATGAAATTACAATATACTTTTACAAGGCAATTTTTGCTATGGGGGCTTCACCCCCGAACCCCTGCTGGGGGCCCACTTGCCCCCAGACTCCCCAGCTGGGGGGATAGCCCCCCCGGACCCCACAGAGGGGGTACCCCCCCTCTGCACTCCCCCACGTGGAAGAGTGTACATACTTCTGGGGTGTAAATACTTCATGGAGTTTAAACATGGATGAAACCAAGGACCTCTGAATCAGGAAGATAATCAGGCTCCACAACCAACAATCTCCCACTTGGAGACTGATCTCAACAACTCCACCGTTGTTGTATATGCTGGAATTTAAAACTTCTTGGACCTGGCAAATTTCTCATTTTCATATTCATTCTTGAAGACCAATTGAAACTGAGAAGGAACTCAATTTCTCCTTGGTTACTCCCTTTGTTAACATGTCTGCAGGATTCTAGCTAGTGTGTATCTTTTCCAGCTTCAATTGTCCATCTTCCAAGGTGGATCGTATGAAGTGGT
>JZKD02S1776757.1:551807-569732 GCA_000966675.3 Picea glauca
TGAAGTGTAGTCTTATTTAATAGTTTATGCCATGAATGTTTCTTGGAAAACTTAATATTTTTACTTAAATATGTTCTTAACATTTTATCTTTTTTGAAAATGTTACTATGAAATGTGACAAAATTGTATGGGAGAACTTAAAAGTTTCTAAAGGCATGTATACTTTTTAAAACACTACAACATTACACGACATTTTGTTGTGTATTTTGAAAAGAAGTTGCATATTTTTTTCTATGTAAGTAGGGTAGTTCATTTCGTTATCTTTATTGTGTGTGTAAGTCATGAGATTTACAACTTAGAGAAGGGGAGAAAACAAAACCAGAAATATTATGATCTTCCAAGGTAGGAAAAAATGTTTGAAGAGTTAAGCAAGGGACCTACCTACATAGATAAACTTATTACCTGATATTGACATAACCAAACAATTGAACCTGAAAGTTAGTAGTTGGAAGGTATCCCCTAGGGTTCTTTGCTCCTCGGTTGAAAGCAAAATGAGGCCATTACGGTCACACATTGAAAGGATGGATGACATTGGTTGAAATATTCATTGGAATAATGTTGGTTAACTTTACTTTTGGGTGGAAATCTTAGAAAAAGTCTGCTAGGTAAAGTTTTACAAATAACTTTTAGTCGACAATTTACTATCCATTTATGATATTTAATTTGTTTTAGAGTGGAATTCTCTTTTTAGTAGATCGAGTTACAACAAAGTTAAATCAAAATACATTTTCTTAAATTAGTTAAAATAAAATAGAATGTTGTGAATAATACATAACATTTTGTTATGGATTTTGGAAAGAACGTTGTATAGATTTTTGCTATGTCAATTTTGTAAAGAATAATTCCATTTTGTCATCCTTTGTGCAATTAAGGGTTGTAACTTGCAATATTTAGGAGGCAAAGGAGGAGAGAAAATAGATTCATAAATATTACGGTTTCCCAAGAAAGGAAATACAAAATTTGGATGAACGATGGACAACTTTACATGCAAAGGTGGAAAGCCAAGAAAACATGTTTGTTAGGTAAGGTTTTACACAAGGAACTAACCCTCCAAATTTGCCAACATATATTGTTGTGGAATTTGATAAATACAATGGCCCTCCATGGGACCAAACCCAACCAAAGCATGTACCAATTCCACCCATACAAAGGAGTAACAAGAAACAAATCCCTCTTAAGATGGCCTGGGCATTGACTATCCATAAATATGAAGGCATGACCTTGACAAGGTCTACCATTGACATTGGAAACATTGAACGTCAAGGCTTGATCTTCACGACAATGTCACACATTACTACTATAGAAGGATTGTGAATAACACCATCCTTCTCCTTCGAATGCTATGAAAAAATGAAGGATGTTGCTTATGTCTCACTACAAAAACAAGAATAGGCATGCTTATCTTCTTTGTTGCATACCTTTTAGATTCTTCTATGTTGTACTCATACTTCTATACATGAACTATTTGACTTGGTCTATACTTCTATATATGATATGAAATAGTTTCAAATATTTACTACAAAATACCTATCAATCATACTTTGACCTAAACACCTTGCAACAAATGAAACAAAACTAAGTGAAAACCCAATGAAACAGAATTGAGTCAAAGCCATATGATTGCATGAATTTTTTATGTAGCAAACTATGTTCGTGACCCTTCCTCATTGAGCACAGACCTATAGTCGTAAATTGGCACTAGTACAACGATGAATAGCTTGGGAAATGCAAAGTTATTGTTCTATTATTGTTAATTATGAGTATAGCTACATAATTGTGACTGATAAAGGCTGATCGGAAATTTCCATATACTTATATATGGATAAAGGCTTCCAGAAGGTTAACATTTATTAATTTTTTTTATAAATACAAACCTTAATTCTAATATATAACCCTAATGTTTTAAAAATAATTCAATAATAATGGTCTTTGTAATTCTATCAATCAAAGAATAAAATGTTCATTGTCTTGGCTCGCCTGGCTCTCAGTTTATGGAACCAAACATTATTAATAACTATCCCTCTGCCAAATGGTTGATTCTGGAATTTAGGTTTTATTACCACATCCCACCCAAACAAATTTTATTTGTAACAACAAATGAAAATCTTTAATAAAAATATGTGTGTAAAACTTGGTAAATAATATAATAATAATAATCTGATTTTAAGGTCACGGCCAAGCCACACCAAATTGGTGTATGAGACCCCCTTGTTTGTGGGACAAGGGACCCCCCTCCACCCAGCGATTTAACTGGTAAAGTCTACAGAGGTATACATACCCTCCCCCCTCTAGATTTGAACTTGTGACCTCTTAAGAGGAAACACATGTTCTTAACCACACACATGTTCTTAATATTTTGCTTAACAAAGAGGTTTGACTGCACTATTCAGACTCGGATGGTTAAAAAAAAAGTCATATCATCTCTCTGTGTGCATGGAAGCACATTAACATGCATTAGGATTAAGGATTTGATGTATGAACATGCTTTCATTGAGATTTACAAAAGGAACAATGTAAATCTTGTGTTTGAAGTTTAAAGTGTTTAATCATTTTGTCTTTTTATTTTTGTTTAATAGTTTTAAATTTCAAAAAAATATGTTTTTTTTTTAATTTCTTTAATATATATATATATATATATATATATATATATATATATATATATATATATAATTATTATATTTTATATTTATGTTTAATAATTTTATTTTTCAAAAATTTATATTTATATTTTTTTATTATCTTCTTAAAAAAAAAATATTTTTCTAAATTCTAAGATGATATCCAATATAAAGTAAGCAATTCAAACTCAATGTGTTTTGTACCCATAAGAATTGAACTAACAAAATAAACTTTAAATTTTTATTTAATGGTTTTTTTCTCTAAACAAAAGAAACATTGAGAAGATTTGCTATACTTCAGAGCATTTTGATGTAATACTTTTCTAACTACTAATTGTTAATAATAGTTATTTATGTGATGTAATAACCTATTCTACTACAATGACATAATGACATATTTTCATGTTGAGATTTTTTTTCACATTAATATTCATCTTCCAATTGTGTATTTGTGTGATGTGAATAACCTCGTATGTATAAAAATTATGATACAAAGATGGTTTATTACTACCCGCATCAAAAGTTTTTTTAATTTAGATGAAGTATTTGGGGTGTAAGTTTAATGGTTGATGTGATAATATTCTCTCTCACTTTGATAATAATATCATTGATAGTTGTGGTGGGTATTGTTTATTCTTTGATCAAATTGCGCATATTTTGGCCACTTTCGTAGGAATTTGGCAAAGTAAATCTGCTCAGTTCTAATCAATCTAGCAAGAAACACATCCCAACAAGTTCACATATCAATTTGGAGATAAAGCCATCTAAACATGTAGGGAATTTGGCGATATAATTTGGTCAAAGTTTCAATTGATCTGGAACTCCCACTAAATTTTCGATGATTCGGGTTAGTTTAGAATTCTTGGTAAATTCCTCATAGCCCATCATTCCACCATGCGTGAAACTTTGCTCACACTAGAACTTTGACCATCCCTAAAATTCCTACTAGATTCTTGTCAAATTTGTGATTAGAAAGAGGGTTTGTTTGCTATATGATTAGCTACTCCTTTGGAAATATTGAAAACCCACAAGGTAGTCACAAATTGCTAGAAGATTGTGTTACTACATTGGGGCACTAATTCAAAATAGGATTCCACTTAGAAATGACCATAAACATTATACGAGAAGTTGTGTGTTTTGATCAAACTTTAGCCCACCTTGCTACTTATGTGATAACACATGATATCTCACTACAATGGCATATTTATATGTCAGGATTTTGGTGCTTATCGCTATTGTAGGTCTATGAATTATAAAGTAGAATATATATGAAGTTATGCACACTTCATGATACTCCACTGAGAAAAGAGTCACAGTTGGGGTGTCAACGTGAACTTGGGATTTGCACGTGAGATGGAATAGGTGTCATGGGAAAAAAGGGAAGTATGAAGTTAATGGACCGCATAGTAGGTTGGTGTGTCTACCCAAGGTCAGGTCATCAGGGGTGAGAAGTCCATGCATCAAAAATCATTACTTAGGGAGATTTAGGTTGATAGGAGAGTTAGGTCATCCCAAATTAAAGGTGAATGCAAGTGATGTCATATTCCACTTTCTCTTTTAGGATGGACACTTGAGTCAATCATGTCAAGGGATAGACCATAAAATTGTTTCAAATAAGATGTCAAGTCTTGTAATGATAACTAGATCTGTGAACATTTGTGATGATGTTCGATGAAGGGACCTTGGAGGGGATTGGTGCTAACTAGGGAGGAATCAATCTTAGCCATTACCAAAGTTTCAGAGGTGCTACTGTAGAAGTATGTGTGCTCATGATCTCGTTGGTTGGGTACATGCAATGCAAATATAAAACGAGAAGAATTAGGTCTATTTTTTTTGGTCCCAATTTGGGTTGTCACCCTTCTTGAGGTAGTCATACATTTAGAATCAAGAGGGAAAGAGGGAAACGAGGATGGACTTTGATGGATATTATGAGTTAATAACCATTTTTGAGATGAGATATCAACCATATTTTGAGGTGAGGGTCTAGTAATATGGATCCAATGAGGGTTTTGAGTGCCTTAAGTTGGTTTGCTACTCCTCGTGTACACCATTTCCCCATGAGTATCTCGGTTATTCTTGCTCATAATTGTAGCACAAAACCAAGGGAACCTCCAAGGTCTACCCTAGGTATGTTATTCCTACCCTAAGAAAGTTCTTCCATGTCTAAAGTTGCAGATAAGAAATTATCTAGTTTCAATTTATGGTATTCAAAGATCTATATAAGGAGAGCATGTACAAGCTAGAATGCTACACTTAATGGGTGTACACATAATACATTCTACAAAAGCATGATATTGGTATCATAGCACATGGTTGATGGGAAAATAAGACTTGAATCGGTTGGGGGTATAGGGGGGGTGATTCCTCAAGAAGGAGTGTCAGGGTCGAGGAATGAGGAGCAAACCCAACTTGGGGATGAGTTGGAAGGTGTGGTTATGGAGTTGTTGTGGCTCAATTTTGACTAAGTGATGGTGAAGGGGATATTTCAATAGAAGATGAATCTATATCTTCTAATGAGACTAAAAATTCCTAAGTTTGTTGTTCCGTAGAAGCTTGAATACATGGACGGTGAGGAGCCATCACAAATATCCTTTTGCACTAGGTAAATTTCCTCATCCTATGCATATTTCTATAAGGATGCATATATTCTTATAGTCATTTATATGAGGGGGTTACAACTAGAAAATTCCATGGTATATTCCAAAATCTCCTGTAACCACTCTAGCCACTTATATGTATAAGGGTTGTAATGCAAGTAGAGAGCTTGTTATGAGGTTAGCATGATTAAGAGTTAGAGACATAGTTGGAGTTCTAAGTTCTTGCTTAGAGGTATGTGTTGGAGTTCTAAAGTTTCTATTTGAAATCGAACTGATATGGCCAAACTCAGTTTATTGTAGCGGCGAGGGTTTACCCTAGCCATCATCATTATTTTGAGTGCCAAGGACTGCGGCCTTTGTTTTGAGTCCAAGGATCACCACTTTTGTTCGTACATCGTGTTGTAAGAAACAATCATAGTGTAGAAGTTGTTCACTAACCAAAGGTTGAGGTACCCATTGGTCTAGGAAGACTATATTCTTCCCTCTTTGGAAGCCAAGTAGAGTGACTCGCTAGTGTAGGAGAAGGGAATCTCTTCTTCCTCTAAATTTGATATTCGACCATCAGGGGATTCAAACTTCTTCTTCGTCCATTTGCGCTTGATTCCCTTTCGCCGTTCCTCTACTCTTGCGACAATTGTTGTGGTTGTTGCCGCTCTATCATCCTCGGGTGTAGATCATAGTTGCGAGAGCATTGTTGCGTACTAGTAGATTCTTCCTTGCCTTGATGTTTAACACTTGTGTTTCTTCATGGTTTTCTTCCTTCACATGCCGCTTATCTGGATTGTTGAGTATGACCTTCTTTTAGCACTGGCACTTGGCACCATTCAACATGTAATAGATGAGTGGTCATAGTATGATATCGAAATAAAATTTCAACACTATGCATTTGAACCTATGGAATTGAAGCATTATTTGAGTAAGATTTCATGTATGCTTCCCTAAGTTTAGTTTATGGCCCCTTTGATCTTGGTTGAAGTACCGTGTTATCCTAGGTTGTTGACAATGTGCCAGAGATTAATCTTGAAAATATGAAAAATTGGTGAAGAATCTCTTGAATCATATAACTGTGAAGTTGTATATCTCGGAAAGACCTTTCCAACTGTACAAGGAATGCATGAAATGGGTACCGGTGTGAAACATTATGGCCAAAATACGAAAGGAATTTTTACGGGACCTATCACTGTATCGACACCAGAAGAAAGGTTGAGCTCTGGTGTATCGACACTGGAAGAAGAATTAGTCTTTGATATGTCGATGAAGATGAGGTGATTCTGCCAAGATCGGCTGTATCGACAAGAAATGGGTGATCTCGTCCATTGGTGAATCCACGATTGAGGCAAGTCTTAAAACGTTGAGGAAGCTCAAATTGTGTAAGGTTGTATGGACTCGCAAGTGGGTGCTCGTTAATCGTGGCATAAGCCTTATGCCCCCATAGACCTTATCCCAATAACCAATATGTGTTATTTTTGTGTTCAACATCACATCTCGTACAACATATTTCGTTCTTAACATTGCTAAGTCAAAATGCACTTCTAGTCAATGTGTTGGGTGCGAGATTAAAATGAATGATTATGCATTGGTTAGGTTCAGATGTGGGTTCAATATTAAAAAATGTTAATATTAAAAACGTGTTCACAGTTGGTCATGTATAGGAATCCTCAATATGTTTTTTCATTTGTTTTGGATGAAGGCAAAGGGACGCGGGCTTGTTATGCTCGTGGGCTATTTAATGCACAAAGTTTGGTAGCAAAGGGGGAGGCACATTGGTTGGGCCCTCCCCCTTCCACGTACTATATCTTCACTCAAGGTGAGACGTGTGGCTTGGGATCCTTTTCCCTCCACGCTAAACTAAACCAATGAACCCCCCATTTTAGTTTTAAATCATTTTTTAAATAAAACCTCATTTTATTTGGGATTTTCAAATTTTAATTTAAAATTTTAAACCATTTCTTATTTAAATTAATTTTAAATTTTAACCATTTAAATTTAAATTTAAAATAATTTCTTTTTTAAATCAAGTTTGTCTAATGCAATTTTGTGTCATTCGCGATTCGAACACTATTAATCGATGTTATTTGTTAAAGGGGATTTTGATGCTATTCAACATGATTTCAAATACTCATAACTTGTTTATACTATGTGCGATTTGGGTTTCGTTTTTTGTGATGTGAAGAGCGCAGGGAGAGGTTTTTACTAAGAGAGCTTATCACTTTGTTCAAACATTTTAATGGTGTTACAATTAACGATGATAGTCTTGGTAGACAATCCTTGGTGATCGTTCTAATACTTTTGAACCTTAGATTTTGATTTTGTCAATTGCAATGGAATCGTAATCTCATAAAACATGTAGTTAGCATACTTTGGGGATGAAAACTACACTTTGATCGGTGCCCAAAAATTTGGAGCGAAGGTGTTTTTTAATGAAAGTTCGGGTCTTGTTCTTTCTATTGCTTCGCCCGAATTTTGTTACATTAGTTCCTGCGACATTTGTGTTATACATGCTCTTAATTCATCCATTTGAACTAAGGTTATTTGTCATCGACTGAGAAATAATATCTTGTGAAAACAACCAACTTACGTTTGAAGTGCTTTACACTGTTCATGAGCAAGAAGGACCAATTTTTTTTCGAGATGCAATTAAGAGTCAACATAAGTCTTGTAGATCCTGTAATTGACCCATCTGACAATAAAAATTACTTTTTGTATCGAGGTTAAAGTCATAAAATCAAAAGGCACCAAATATGCATGCTGGTATAATATGTGTAATGAAAGTTGTTGGCAACACAAACATACTTGCCCAAATTATTATAATACTCAATCATGATTGCAACAACGATAAAATCAATAGACAATCAAAAGAACCCACTTAATGGGTGCAACGAAAATAATCTAAGAAGGAGGAAAATAGAAGAGGAATCAAGATGTGAGTATCTCACGGATACATTATGTATTGGTGAAGATATAAGAATCTCATCGATATTTTGTGTATCGACGAAGAAAGAAGAATCTCGTTGATACATTGTTTATCAACAAAGATATAACAATATCGTTGATATAATGTGTATCGATGAGAAATGAATATCCTATGCCGATATATATCGGTTGTCAGAAGCAGATGGAATGCCATCGTATTGGCGTCGAGAAAGAAATTCAAAGTTGGTGTATTGGCAGATGAAGAGGGATGGATCAAAAAAAACTCCCAAAGTAATAATATGATGAAGAGCGAAGTGTCGATGAAGGAGAGCAGATGGGGGAGCTATGTATTGGTGTGAGGAAAAAGGAGTGAGCATTGATCTATCGACAAACGAAGAAATATTGAACGTTGAAACATGAGAAGGATGCTAAAAAATGCTAACTGTTAGCTCATACTCATGCATCATCAAGGAACTAGTTAAGCCAATGACACTGAGTGTATCAGCGAGAAAAGGGAGATTCTACTGATACATTATGTATCAGCAGGGAAAATATGATTCTCACCAATTCACAGTGTACTGGAGATGGAAAGAGGAAACTCGTATCGGCAAGCCAAAGTGGTCTTCAAATTTGCTTACAATGATAAAGTTTGGGGAGTGAGAAGAGAGGATCGCGCTTTAACATTTGCATGAGAGAATTTAAAAGGTTTTCCGATAGAAAAAAATTAATAAGGGGGCCCAATTTATTCTCTTAGAGTAATGGTGAATCGAAGAAATTAGGGAGGGTGTTGTGATGGCACAAGAATTAGCAATAGACTGGGGGAAGCCAAAATATGTGCTAGTCTTCCCTAACTTACAAGAAAAAATGTAAAGGGTCATATTCTTACTTTTAAGATCATAAATTCTAGAATAAATGTGTAGCCAATACCTCAAATGTTTCATCGTCGTGATCTCACTGGTGATGCTTTCCTTCCAGCTCGTAGAGCTCATCTTCTGTAATAATAGGATAAATGATGATGAGATTTATTTCCTTAAACTGCATCGACGATTTGGGTTGGCATATTCGTTGTGGGGTTGATATAGGTTTGGGATATAAAAATATTTTCACTAAGTGAATATATATTATCCCTCAGATGTTGATCCACTTTCTATGAGCATCCATATCCCCGATGGAGTCACCACGGTGTTACAAACCTTGCTCTGCTACCAATGAGCGTTCATAGCCCCGGCGGAGATATTTTCATTTCCTCTAGTCTAATATCTCTTTATTTCCCATTCCTTCTTGGTTTATTTAATGTATGCTTAGCATATGGTGGATGGGAAAGGGGTGGCCTTCTTTTAGCCTGATATGGGATGACTTCCATCTATTGAGATTTACTTTGTATATTTGTTGCACCTGGCTAAATAAAGTTATCCCTTTTGATCTTCATCCTTTAGACTTTGACACTTCACCTTTCAAACGAGCAGTTGCTTAGTGTGTGGATGGTTCCCCTATTACATGGGATCTTCTTGCCAGCCAACATGCAAGAATAACCATTGATTAACCACTTTGTTAAGTCACGGTTTGTCTGTTGTCAGATTATTTAAAAGTAGTCTGTATTCATCTTCAAGATGACCTTATAGTTCAACTCATGAGCAGGGAAAGAGATGCAAGCTTATTTGGGAATTTTTCTAGTGCAAAGGTGCTTCCTATATGAGACAAATGAAGGTGAGATATATGTATGTCATCAAATATAATCAATAATTTTAAGACAAACAAAATTTTGAGAATGAAATGCCTCTAGGGGAAAAGATGATGAGGAGAGAAAGAGAGAAGTGATATTTACAATTAGAAGATAAACTCAACCCAAAACCTACTACAATTGAAAAATGAAAATGATGATAAAGATATACAGTTAGCAAGGGAGAGTATACTGAAAAATAAATCATGAATTTCAATTTTTCCAGCAGCTTTAAGAATGTTCATGCATCCTAACACAACAAATAGTCTTGCAGACACTTGAAAAGACTAATCCATGTGAAATCCTCTACACATATCATTTCATTTACATGGGCTTCGATGCTAGTGTTGGATGAGATATATGGATGTCCCCTCTGATTTTTTGAACACTGCTAGCTCACCTTTACATCCTTTTGCTTCCAGAAGTAAGGATTGAAAACATTTCCCTTTGTTATCCATCATATTGCTTTGCTTTAGCCTGTGATATCCTAGGGTTTCAAAATCTATGCTCATACTTTGAATCTCTCCAAGTTATGAAACTTGTTCTATAGTGTAACATGCTCATCGCACCACAATTCCAAATCATGTGCACAATGCCAAATGGGAACTTGTATCTACATGGGCAAACCATTCAATTCATGAAGTAAATTTCATCTCAAAATTCTCATAATTGAGAGGGCTTAATAAAATCATGTGTATAAAATAAAAGAAAGTGGAATTCCAAACAAAGGTTCATGAATAAAGTCCCCAGGTGACATGTCCCATGATCATGTTGAATTTTTCAAGGTTTTTCTCGAGTCACATCCTCCTCTTCAGGTGAGAAAAATATTCAATGAGAGAGATATGTACACAAGTAAAAAAATATATCACTAATTAAAAATAGTGACAAATGATGTGATCTACTTTATTATCCATTTTCAAACATAAATGTTTAACGAGTTAGAAAATATGACTAAAAGCAATGTCGACCAAAATTATTTTCTCCTGGTAAAAACATGTTCGCATAGATCTCACCGCGTAAACCAGAATTAAAGCTTGTATCCAGCTTGGCATGGGACACTAAAACAAAAAGATAATTCTTTGAGTAAGCGAGAAACCATACCTGTCGAGACGCATTAAATCAAATCTTGAATATTACCAGTTTTTTGTTGCCAAGATCTTCAATAGAAAGGTGGAGTTAACCAACTTGAATATTTTTCTATTAAGTGGAAGTTCCCTTTTGGGTAGAAAATGACTATGGTTGTGATGACCAACAGTTCTTCCCTAAAGTAGTGCATCTTGAGAACCATTTCTTGTTTTTAGTATCCTATAGGTTAGAGATCATTGTTCTTGAGTCGTAATTCTCTTTTTCACTTGAAAATGTTCATCAAACAGTTGTTGTTACCACTCCTTCAATTGTTATCTCCTTGAAACTAGGTTGTAGATCATGTATGGTGGGATTTTGACAAGTTTAATCTATGAAATTGGGGTAAGTATCCACATCACACATGCAAATGGAAATGAAAGAGAAAGGCTACGTGTATCACTTTTCCTCTCGGAATTCCCCTAAGTATGGAATTGCAGAGCAACAGGTGACACTTATGAAAGTGAATGTGAATATTGTTGTATGGTTCGTGCTTTGTGTACTTGGTTGGACTTTGAAAGAGTATTCTTGATGATCCTTGTCAACATAATTTCAAATATTTGTAGAACAATGTCCTGGAGTGCTTTGTTGAGAGTTTCATGTTCTGTCTTAGATGTATCTGAGCATCCAACAATTGAAAATTCCAATTGCAAATCAATAGAAACATATTGATGAAAAACCACCAGTGATGTCAAGGTGAAGGTAACTAGACCAGTGAACTTCATGAGAAAACCCATGTAAGACCATATTAAGAGAAAACTAGTGAAAACCATTCAATTAGCCCAAGTCAAAATATTTCACCAGATTGTTTACAGAGTAGAGAAATAAAATGGATAAACAGATTAGGAAGGTTAAATATGAGTCAAGGGAGATTCAAAAGAAACCTTCAAATCTCAATAAGCATGACAATATTGTAAGTCAAGATACCAAAGTCATTAAAAGAAGTCACCTAATTTGAAAATAGCTATGTAGATCTTATGAAATCTAGTTTTCTGAAGATTGATATTTACATTGACAGTGTTTCGAGAAAAGATTACCCTTATACTAGAAAATGTATAATGATGAAAATTTGAATTTCATCAACTTTGAGCTCACAGGACCCAATAATAGATATCTATCTTTTCACCCAAGATGATTGGGAAAAGTAGTTAACCTCAAAAATCAAACTTACAAGCTTATGGTGCAAACGAAAGCATTAAAGTGTCTGTGTGTGGGTACTCTGCAACCCTCATTATTTCAATATACTCAAAATAGTCAAAATGAAACTGAAACTTGATGTTTTGTTACCATAGGTACAACGTTAGAGGTGAAAAACACTGTTTCTTTTCCCTATAAATGAAAACAACTTTTATGACTAGGAAATGAATATGTGTTCTGAAAGTCTCGGGCATATCCTCTTCATAGGGAAACAAACACTCGATGATTATACTCAACATACACCATTATGTTATTGTTAAGGTACGATGATCATAATCTGCTATACGATTTCAAATTTCTTTTGAACAAATTGATGATATACCTTATATATTATTTAAATCAACTCATCATAAAGGGCTTAAGTATATAGTAAAACACACCTATTGAGAAGGTTTGTAACCAAAATTTTTCTCACTAGTATTTGTTTCTAGGACCATGAGAATGGACTCCTGATACCATAACATCGATATGTTGGTCTAGAATCTTTTGTGAGAGACATAGTCATCAAAATATTGATAAATAGGGCTTGCACAACCATTTTGGATTATAAAAAGCAAGGCCATGAATGATCCATATTATTTTGAGAATGAAATGAAGGAGGAAATATAATAAGAAAATACACAGATATATTGTTAGAAACACACAAATACAATAATGCAAAATTTTTATTAATGAAAGAATGT
Organism: Picea glauca; assembly: GCA_000966675.3. Classification (NCBI taxonomy): domain Eukaryota; kingdom Viridiplantae; phylum Streptophyta; class Pinopsida; order Pinales; family Pinaceae; genus Picea; species Picea glauca. The sequence continues at coordinate 564,658 of JZKD02S1776757.1, forward strand.
ACAGTTACTATAAAATTATAGAGTGAATGAACTCGCTAGAATGGTGTCAAATTATCTATGAGAATAGATGTGATGGCTATGCTCATTCGCAAGAAGATGATGTTTACAATGAAACTCCAAATTCCTTTTTAACATAAATAAAATCCATAACCCTAACCCAGGAAGATGAAATGCACAAAAGTTTATGGTCCTTGATGGGGGTAGTTGATACGTCAACTTCCCTAGGGCATAAATTTTGCATGCAATCTCTGTTTAGGGCATTCTATACCTAGTTGGAAAGGTCTATCTGAGGAGTACATATTCTGCTTAGCCTAGAATCTTCCTTCATTTACATGATAGGCACTACCAATCCCAAAAAATATCATATAGGGCCTCAAAACGGCTCTGGAAGTTCAAGACCCAAAAAACTGTAGAAAAATTACCAAGGTGGAAACCCCTGTTTTGAGCTAGTGGAATAGGTGGGTGGCTACCAATTTCCACCACGATCATTCTTCCCCCCTTAGGAAACAATGGTCCCCATTGCATCAATTTCTCTTGGAATATGGGGAATCTTTTGTTGAACATTGGTTAACTCCTTTCCTTACTAAAGAAGTTGTCATCCTTATCTTGTTGAAGGTTGTTATGAACCTGTTGTTGGAGGGGTTCGATCCGTTCAACTGATCTAGCTGCATGATTTTCCTAAGTGTTGGAGGAATCTATCTGTGAATATGTGATATGAGGAGTATGATCCAGATGGATATCAGTGGCCACCCACCTTTTCCAACTGGCTCAAAACAGTTTTCTGACATTTTTGGCAATTTACTATTTTTAGCAGTTTTTACTTCCGGGGCCATTTTGAGGGCCTAAATGAAGGTTTTTCAGTATCGATCTCCTCAATGATATTCAAAGGAATAATTGAGCCCCCTAAATGAATATCCTCGACGATACATTTCCAACAGGCTATCCCACACCTAAAACGGAGATCGTATGCAAAAGTTACGACCCTGGGAAGTTGATGTACTAACTTACCCAAATGGGGCCCACATGACTTTTGACACTTCATCTCCTAGGGTTAGGTTTTTGGATGTCTAGGGTTTTTGGCATTCCTGTTTATTGTAAAAATTCCTTCAGAGCCTCATTGTAAGGATCTTCTTGTGAATGCGCGTTGTTGTCACATCTCTTCTCAGAGATAAGCCGCCACCATTCCAGCAAGCTTGTTTCCGCTACATTTTACAGTTTCATCTTATTTCGTTATTGAATAGAAAACCAATTTTATTGTATCTTTGCTATGTTGTGTTAAGAACCTGTTAATAATCTATATTCATTTCATTCTGCTCATAAAATCTGGATCAGTGGTATCAGAGCGGTCTGCTCCTTGTTGTCTTAATGCATGTCCCCAACGAGGTCAGAGTACAAAGAATTGGGTCTCGAGCTTGTTTCTCTTAAGGACGGAAGCTCTCGCACGCCCAAGTGACCTCCCATGGTAGGAGAAAGGAAATATGACGGGATAGGATATCCTTTCAAACTGTTGATTGAGGAAGCCCTCACGCAACAGAGGAATGAGATGATGGATAGTTTCGCTCAAATCCTTCGGCGACTACCAACAGGCGATGCATCTTCTTCGAATGGGGGTGCCGCCCCCTTCAAGGTACAAATAAACTTTGATATTCCTATATTTGAAGGTAATATAGACGCAAATGCTGTAGACAAGTGGTTGAATCTACTAGAAAGGTATTTTTCTGTTCATAAATTTTCGAATAGAGAAAAGATTACTTTTGTGCTCCTCAAAGCTGTTCCCCATGTCAAAGATTGGTGGGAAACTTTCTGTGAGCAAAAGGAAACATAGGAAACCTCATTATTTTTAGTCACGACCACCTGGGAATCCTTCAGGGATGCTATTAAGGAACAATACTACCCTGTCGAAAGTTATGACGACCTGTATACCAAATGGACCACACTGCAGCAAGAAAGAGACCAAGCAGTGCCAAATTTCACAAATACCTTCCATACCTTGCGCACCAAGTTGGGTATCAAAGATTTAGAGCGACATCTGGTGCTCAAGTATCATGGTTCTCTACATAGATACATCCAGACTTAAATGGAATTTCTAGACATCTCATCCTTGGGCGTGGCCTACCAATATGCTGTCAAAATTGAGCAGAAGCTGAAACAAAAGATGTGGCAATTTGGGCCTGGGAACCCCTCACAAAAAAAGCCAGGAAAGGGTGGCCCCAATCCACCGAACAAAGGATAGAGCAAAGATGGATAGTATCAAGACAACCAGTACAAGCCGCAAGCAAAGAAGGACACCGAAAAGACAAAGAAAGATACCGGGAAGTGGTGCGACTTCCATAAGAGCCCTTGGCACAACACTGCTGACTGCCGCTCAAAGTAGTCGCTAGTGGCCGAAGTGAAAGCCTCTAAATTAGATGCAGATTATGACTCCAAGACAGAACTAGAAATGGGAAGACAGATCATTGACATGGAACCCAGTGCCATCGTCGCTACCACCAAGCTCCAACCTGGTGAACCAGACGAGCCAGAAGAAGGAGAGCGCCTCTTCCATTCACAGATGTGGGTGAAAGGCACCCCACTTCACTTCATAATTGTTAGAAGTAGCCAGAAGAACCTCATCTCAGTAGAGGTCATCAAGCGGCTGGACCTACCAACAACAACGCACCCATAAACCTACACTATTGGATGGCTCTACCAAGGAAGTGATCTCCGCGTCAGCCAACAGTGCCAACTTTCATACAACATCAAGCCCTTCAAAGATGAGTTATTGTGTGATGTTGCTCCTCTCGAATTTTGTGATGTTCTTTTGGGACAACCTTATTTATGGAAATGTCATGCTATATATGAGTCTAGGCCTTGTAGTGTTATTATTACTTTGAACAGGAAATTGTATAGGATACTTGAGGCAGTCCCACCTAGTGCTATTTCCTTGATCTCTGCTAAGAAATGCAGGAAGGTCATCTCTTAGACGAGGAAGTTTGTCTTCTTCGTGATTCACTCCCAGAACAAGCGAAAGATCGTAGCCACATCCAAGGTCTCTGCGGCCGACCTCTCCACATAGCAGAAGCAAGTAGATAAGGTTGTGGAAGAATAATCGGATATCTTCTCCTCACCTACAGGGGTACCTCTGCACTGCCAGGTCAAGCACCCCATCGATCTGACCCCCGGCGCACCACTACCCAATGGGCCAGTCTATCATCTCTCTTTGTTAGAGAATGAGGAGATCAAGTGACAGATCCAAGAACTGCTCCACAAGGGGCACATCCGCCCTATCTCATCACCTTGCGGGAGCCTAATCGTGCTGGTACAGAAGAAATATGGAACCTGGTGACTCTGTATTGATTACCGGGCTCTGAAAAAAATCACTGTCTGAAACCGATACCTAATTCCCTGAATCAATGACCTCCTTGATCAACTCACGGGGGCCAAATACTTTAGTAAGATTGATCTGAAGTCTGGCTATCACTAGGTCCCGATAGAATAGACAGATGTATGGAAGACCGCCTTCAATTCAAAGGAAGGACTTTTTGAATGGTTGGTCATGCCCTTTGGTTTGACAAATGCTCCAGCCACTTTCATGAGGATGATGGACGATATCCTGCAACCATTCACCAATACTTTTGTAGTGGTGTATCTGGATGACATTCTAATTTACAGCAAGACTTGCGCCGAACACTTGCAACATATTCAACAGGTTCTGCACACCCTGCGGCAGCAAAAGCTATACACCAACCTGGAAAAATGATCCTTCGGCATGGACAGGTTCCATTACTTGGGCTACATCATTGATCAACATGGCATACATGTGGATCCAGCCAAGATCCAAGTCATCCGTGACTGACCAGCCCCAACAACACTCACTGAGCTTCGGAGCTTCTTGGGACTTGCTAATTTCTACCGCAAGTTCATGTTGGGTTTCTCCCATATTGCATGGGCCCTTAGCCAAATAAACAGGGGCAGTGGTAAGGTGAAATTTGCGTGGGGCCGGTCCAACAACAAGCGTTCAGTGATTTGAAGCAGCGCTTGTGCTCAACCCTAGTACTTTCACTACCAGACCTACAACATCCCTTTGAGATCGAGACAGATGCTTCAGACTATGCTGTGGGTGCCATTCTCAATCAGCATGGCCACCCCGTGGCCTATCATAGTGAGATATTGTTTGATACTATCCGTAAGTACCCTACTTACGACAAAGAAATGTACTCCATTGTGCAAGCATGCTGCCAATGGAGACATTACATTCTTGGGAAGGAGACAGTTATACACATTGATCATAAGCCACTGCAGTTCATGCAAACATAGGGAAAATTGTAGAATGACCACCATCAAAAGTGGTCCACATACTTGCAGCAATTCCACCTCAACATCAAGTATAAAATAGGAAGCACCAATCGCGTCACTGATTGCCTCAGCAGACTGCCAGTCACAGAACTCACCACGTTTCTAGACTCTTGCTGCCATGAGACATCTGGATGGCCCCAACTCTATGAGACAGACCCTGACTTTTCCACCACCTACCAAATGTTGGGTGCAAATGCAGTTGTCGATAATTTCCATCTTCAAGATGGGTTGTTGTGTCATCTAGGCCATATATGTGTTCCATCATGTGAGTGAGCGAAGCTGATCTGGGAAGCACACTATAGTTGGGTGGCAGGACACTTCGACGTCGAAAAGACAATGGAGATGCTACATAAACATTTCTATTGGCTGAAACTTTGACAGGAGGTCGGCAAGTATATCAAGTCCTGCACTGCCTACGCTATTGCCAAACCGACCACCAAGAAATAGGGCCTATACACCCCTCTTCCTACTCCTGGCAGGCCATGGGAATCCATCTCAATGGACTACATGTCGGGCCTTCCATCCACCAAGTGGGGAAATGATTGCGTTTTTGTGGTTGTTGATCGCTTTTCTAAGATGGCGATTCTGGTTGCCTGCAAGAAGAGCATCACAGCAGAGGCCACTGCCAAGCTCTTCTATGAATGAGTCTGGGTACATTTTGGAATCCCACAAAACATTGTCTCAAATCGGGATATTCGATTTCTCAACGCATTCTGGTCGAGCCTCTGGTCACTTCTGGA
>JZKD02S1776757.1:569782-590004 GCA_000966675.3 Picea glauca
CATAGCTCAACCGGCCACAACCCCTTTCAAGTGGGGTTGGGATTCCAACCATTGGGTCCCATAGATGTTGCACTTCCCCTTGCGGTCACCTTGACCGACTCATCTCCTGCTCCAACTGAAGCTAACAAATCCACCCGGTTCATTAAGTGGATCCAACACATCCACCAATAGGTTCAGGATATCCTACAAAACTCCAATGACAAGTACAAACAGTGCCATGATCAACATCGGGTGCCGCATAAGTTTCAAGTGGGCCACAAAGTTTGGTTGCACTTGCAAAAAGAACACCTTACAGGACCCCATCGGAAGATTTTCCCACTCCGTTATGGACCGTACACTATCACCAAGGCCACGGGGGATAATTCTTTTGAGCTCAACATTCCTCCTTTCCTTGGCCTACACCTAGTGTTCAATGTGGATCTCCTTCGCCCTTATTTCCCACGATTATTGGACACCTCAAAAGTAGCAGAATAACTGACATCAACAGAGCTCAACCCCGAATGCATACAACAGGAATCCAATGATCAGATTGTGGATAGGCAGATCAAGGGAACTCGACAACAAAGGATCCAACTTTATCGAGTCGTCAAAGTAGGGCAGCTCCTGCACCAAGGCAAGTGGCTCACCCGGGGCCAAATTCAGCAGAAATTTCCTCATCTTATGGGGGACCTCAATGCAATGGAGACCATTGCTTCCTAAGAAGGGAGGATTTATCTAGATGGATATCAGTGGCCACCCACCTTTTCCAACTGGCTCAAAACTGTTTTCTGACATTTTTGGCAATTTACTATTTTTAGTAGTTTTTACTTCCGGGGCCATTTTGAGGGCCTAAATAAAGATTTTTCGGTATAGAGCTCCTCAATGATATCCAAATGCATGATTGAGCCCCCCTAAATGAATCTCCTCGATGATACCTTTCCAACGGGCTATCACATGCCTAAAACAATGATTGTATGCAAAAGTTACGGCCCTGGGAAGTTGATGTACTAACTTACCCAAACGGGGCCCACATGACTTTTGGCGCTTCATCTCCTAGGGTTAGGTTTTTGGATGTCTAGGGTTTTTGGCAGTCCTGTTTATTGTAAAAAGTCCTTTAGAGCCTCATTGTAAGGATCTTCTTGCGAATTCACGTTGCCGTCACATCTCTTCTCAAGGATAAGCCGCCACCATTCCAGCAAGCTTGTTTTCACTGCATTTTACAGTTTCAGCTTATTTCGTTATTGAATAGAAAACCAATTTTACTGTATGTCTGTTATTTTGTGTTAAGAACCTACTAATAATCTATATTCATTTCGTTCTGCTCATAAAATCTGGATCAGAGTATGAATGGATTTTTTGTAACTTTGTTGGATTGGGAAGTGTGGAGGCACCCTCGTAGGTGATGCAACAATATTTTTGTAATCTTATACAATTTGATTTTGTTGGATATAAAGGTATTGGGCCAAGGCTGCAATGGTTTCAATGTCCTTTTGTTCACCTTCTACCTATATTGTGAAGATATTGAACTTTGTGGTATGAGAGATTACTTTGCGGAACTATTTTGTCAGGACAATAGTCAAGACTACCTCTAGTATCCTGTAGAGATGACCCCCCAAAGCAACAATGATTCTATGGGGTCAAGACTCATAAAAAACATGATGCTTCTGCATATATGGTTGGCCTAAAAAAACATCACACACTTACAGTGGGGAAACATCATACAATACCTCATCCTTGAAGGGCTTGATGTTGTAAGACAAGCGACATTGTTGGCTGACATGAAAGATCTCGAACCTGGAAAAGCCACCCGATGTTGTATAGTTGCAGGTGTGTTGTTGCCAGAAAATCCAACTACTTGACGACTTCTGCTGAAATTATGTTCTTTTATCTTCCTCTATCAACAATAAATGCAGTGGGGTCCCCTTCACCCACATATGTGAATGGAAGAGGTTCTCCCCCTCCTCAAGATCCTCTACTTCTTCTGGTTGGGATTTTGTGGTCGTAATAGTAGCAATGGGTTATGCATCAATTATCTGTCTCACTTTATTATTTTCTGAATCAGAGTCCAATTCAGGGCTCGACTCTGTTTATTTGAGAACATCTACCAATGATTGTTTTGAGCAAAATTCATCAGTGTTGTTCCAAGGGATTTTGTGGAAGTCGCACCACTTCCTAGTGTCCTTCTTTGTATTCCCATTTATATTCTTTTTCCGCATCTTGGACTGATTGTATTAATGTTGGTTATTCTATGAATTAGGGTTTCCTTTACCATAATTTGGTTGTTGCAGATTTGCATAACCAAATTCCCACTTTTTCTTCTGCTTAAATTTATGCTTGCTTTTGATAGCATATCGATAAGAAGCTCCCAGTGATGAGATGTTCATAAACTCCATTTCGGTTTGGATGTACCTTTGTAGAGCCCCGTAGTATTTTATAGCTAGATTTCTCTCAGAGTATTTGATACCCAACTTGGTGCGCAAGGTATGAAAGGTATTTGTGAACTCCGACACTTTTTGGCCTCTCTCTTGATGCAACATGGTCCATCTCATGTATTGGTAATCATATCTTCCCATAGGGTAATATTTATCCTTGACTGCATCCATACAAAAATCCCAAGTGGACTCGACCCCAAATATTCCAAACTCCTCCGTGGAATTTTTCTCACAGTAAGTTTCCCACTAGTGTTTGACAGGGGGGAGATCTTTAAGGAGAACAAAGGTGATATTTTCTCTGTCGGAAAAATTGTGGGCAGAGAAATAACCTTCTACAAGATTTAACCACTTTTCCAAATCATCTCCATCGATCTAACCTTCAAATACGGGAATATCGAAATTAACTAGTACCTTGAATGGGGCAGGATATCCAAAGCAACTGCTTGACGAAGATGTGTTGGCTATTGTTGGCAATCGTTGAAGGATTTGGGAAAAATTCTCCAACATCGCATTCCTTTATTGCACGAGGGATTTCGCGAGAAAAAACTTGATACAATATTTTTCTCCCTTGTCTCTCTTTTCTTCCGCCATGGGATCTTGGGTTGGCAAGAGAGGTTGTCCTCAAGACAAACTAGCTCGAGAACCAACTATCTATACCCTGAACTTGTCGGGGACATGCACTAAGAAACGACAAGGAGTAGCCTGCTCTAATACCAGTGATCTAGATTATTTTGAGAACAGATTGAAGGAGAAAATATAATAAGTAAATACACAGATATATTGGTATAAACACAGAGATATAATAATGCACAATTTTTATTAATGAAATAAATGTACAGAAACTGTAAAATTACAGAGTGAATGAAATCGCTAGAATGGTGGCTGCTTATCTCTAAGAAGAGATGCGATGGATACACTCATTTGCAAGAGGATGATCTTTACAATTAGGCTCCAAAGGCCTTTTTAATATAAAAAAAATCCAAAATCCTAACTCCAGAAGATGAAACTCCTAAAGGTTTGTGGGCCCCGATGGGGGTAGTTGATACGTCAACTTCCCATAGGCGTAACTTTTGCATATGATCTTTGTTTGGGGCATTCTATACCTCATCAGAAAGGTCTATCCGAGGATTAAATATTACACTCATCCTAGAATCGAATTTAGGGTACATGTTAGGTGATTTCGATCCCAAAAAACCTGATTTAGGGCCTCAAAACGACCCCATAAGTTCAAGACTCGAAAAACTATAGAAAAAATGCCAAGGTGGAAACCCCTATTTTGAGCCAGTGGAATAGGTGGGTGGCCACCGATTGTTATAACCCTAATTTTCACTAGACATGCTTACCTGACATCAAACCATCTCATATGCCTTCATTTCCAAGCTAGTATTGAACACCTCTTCTTAAAAACACCCTTTTTAAAGGCCCACGTGCCATGCTCCACTACAGCCCGTGTGTACACTCTAGCCGACTCACTACAACCTGCGTGTACCTACAAAAGCACGAAAAAAGGAAATTTTCTGATGGAACACACAACTTTGGGTAACTTAACTAAACCTTTCGTCCATGCATGGCCGGTCATTCGACCAAATACCTAACTCCTTCTATTCTATAAAAGAAGGGGTAAGGGTCCCATTTGAAAGGAGGAAAATCATAGTAAAGAGACTATACCCAATTGAGCATTCCCTTTGTCCCAACCTTTAGCCTTCCTTATGAAAAGAGAAATATAGAGAAAATAAGTTGGAGGACAGTTGAAGAGGAGCCCAGGACCATTTTCGAGGAGCAGTGCCCAGCACGTATTGTAAGTTTACTCTTGTGAAGCTTAATACAAAAAGGAATACTTTTTCCGTCCTGTCATATCATGTGTTCGAGTTGAATGTTTATTTTATGATATTGTCACAACTAACCCAACAATTAGTATATGAAATGCATGTTCCCAGATTTTTGTTTGTTCATGTTTGAATGCAGGTCAGCTTTGGGAGGAGGCTTGCAATCAAAGAGCGAGTGAAAGAAAAGGGATCGACATCAAATGAAGGATTTAAGGTAGAGTTACCGAATCTCATTTACACCTTTGTATTGCATGAATGTGGGGTTTTGCATTGGGAGAATAGGAAAGAGTAGAGGCCTTTGAAATGGTCATTTTCTGCATGCATGACTAGAGCCCTTAAATGCTAAGTCCGTAGGAGGGATTCCCACCCACAATAGAATTGGCAACCATACTGGGGATCTCTAGGGTTTTCTGGGAGTCTTTTTGGGTATTTTTAAAAAAATTGGTTTCATTACTTGTTTTTAGAGTTTCTGCAAAAGTCTGAGCTAGCAAGGATTCTGGTCTTCCATACCAGTTCTTCCTGCTTATTTTTCTTGACTGCATTTTATTTTACAGGAAGTCACAAAGGTACACATGGCCTGTATAAGGATTTCATGCATGTACACGTGTCCAACCTTCACAAAACCCGCTTGGACACACTAGCTGATGAAGTGACAGTAGTGTGGTTAAGTTCATAATTTTTTTATTAAAAAGGAAATCATCCTCTTCCCTGTCAGAAGTGATCCTTCTCAGGGGTTTTCTGAAACTCATTTTGGTCTCTGTTTTTTCATCTTGTAGCTTAGTTACCACTTCAGATTGGTTTTGTTCTATGAAATTTTCCTTGGATTGTTTTTATTTTCTGACAAAGTAAGTTTCTGAGTCTTCAAAAGATTCTCGTTCTCAATACCAGTGGTCTCTACCAGTGTTTGATTGCTTATCTTTTCATTTTTTTTTGAAGATTTGTAGAGGTACACGCGGCCTGCATAAAGTCTGCATGCATGTACACGCGCTCTGACCTTTTATAGCTTGTGTACAAACACTAGTTGTTGAACTGTCAGCTACGTGCCTGTTGAGAAAAGTTTTGTTCAAGGAGAGGCAATCATCCTTTTTATTGTCAAAATTTATACATCTCAGGGTTCTTGGTCTCTGTCATAGTAGTCAACAACTTAGGTATGATCACAACAATAACTTTCTTTTTCATCAAAAAGTTTTCCTAGAATTTGTTTTCTTTCATGGGGTTTTTAGACAAGTGTGAGAGTCTGTTTTCATTAGTTTGTGTGTTATTGTCAACGAATCTTTGTGATCTGCGCTTAGGCCAGAAGTTTTCTTGGTCTTTACTTGTCATCATTTTTCCTTTTTTGCTTTGCGAGCATTAAATAAAAAAAAAAACTCTTTTATTTCTTGGTTTGGTTAAGTAGTTATTGGTTTGCATTAATAACCAGGAAAAGTTTTTCTTTCATAAGTTTTGAGTTTGCTGCTCAAAGATCTTGGAAAAAAATTTAGTTTGAAAAGTTAATTAAGAATTGTGTCAAGAAGAAGTTATTTTGTTTCCATCTTTCTGTTTATTTTTCTTTTGTCTCTCAAACATCATTAGTTTCACTTTCATAACCTTTGAATTAAGACAAGCCATAAAAAATTAACGATTAATTAAAATCAACTAGACTTTATGTTTGTAGGGTCCATCAATTAGTCTAGGCTAGAGCCTTGATTTAGGTTGGAGAGGAAACTCTTCAAGGCTGCAAAACATACATAAGAGTCTGTGCTAGGGAGTGTGAAAAGTCCAGTATCATGAAATTTATCTAGGACCCCCATCTAACATAGAGGATAAACATGAGGTCGCATGCAGAAAGGTAGTGGAGATAACCCCTCCAAAGCCAGACCAATCGTAGTGGAGAACACATATAGAGGGCTTATCTTGGGATTTCATCGATTTCATTTTCCATGGAGCTTCGTGGGTATCGAATCCGTTCGAGGTCCTCAGTTGTATTTCGGACCACTTGCTTTAGATACCCTTGATAGGTTTCAGTCTCGATACCCTGCTCATTGTGGTCTACTCGACTGTCGGTTGTACCCGCCTACTGACTGTTCACGCGTTGGCAGCCTAGTTGCCTATCTTTTTTAGAGACATACACAGGTGACTGCGAGGGTATACCATGGTACCTAGGACAAACATCGAGCCACGCTTTGTAGATTATACCTAGAAGGTTATTTCTTGTTTGATTTGCACTTGCACCGGTAAGTTTCTCTAGTGTTGGTTGTTGTAACTGTTCTTCCAACTAGTTTAGTGTTTGCTTGTTTTATCTTGTAGGGTCTTTTTTCTAGTGTGTGTTGGTTTTGAATGAATATAAAGCCCTAGTGTGTCTTTTATCTTCTCACACAATGGAGGATAACGATCTCTATCAGTCACGAAGGCTTCTTGGCCTACTGCCAGTTACACTGGACCCACCCCCTCCACAGCTAAGGCGAAAGCTCAACCAACAAGGTTCTTTTGAAGCGATCGGGTCACAGGAAACTGTGTCTCACCAACATCTAGAGGAACCAACTATTTTAGACCTTGGATTGGAAGCTGTCGATCCACCCAAAACTCCAACCACTGATCTTTCGACACCCATCATCGTACAGATTTATCCTTACGGGCGCCATACAGTGTCACGCGCAGCAATGGAAAAAGATGCTGCCACTTCTTCTGGGAATTCTTCTATTCCTGCTACGACTGTCACCACAGGGGGTATTCCACCTCCTAACCCACTGTCGTCAGTCCAAACCACCATGGTCTCGACTGCCTCTACCTCGAGTAGTGGTTCGATCCCATCTTTGGTGGTGGCCACTACTCCTTTCACACAGAGTGTGACAGGCCCTCTGTTCTCATACGATATGCCTAGCTCAGGTACAAGCCTTGTACTATCTTACTCCACTTTATAGACTTTAGGTTTGGGGGCAAGGAGCTCTAATGCTCCTTTGCAAGGACCCATGGGGGGCACTTCAGCTCCCTTTAACGCTTTCCCTTATGGGGGAGGTCATATACCTCCTTCGCCCCCTTCACTCGGCAGTACCCACCAGCAATCCGCCAGGCTAAGCACACACCATAGTTCACTTAGAGTAGGGAGTCAAGGAACACCTTCTCATAATATGCCGGTAGGGTCGACACCATTTTCTTTGTTTGGTGCATTTGGTAACAATGCTTTCTTGTCAGCAGCTTTCCCGACTGGGGCAACCCTGGTTATGGCCAACCTAATCCTATGCAAGGTACTATTCTTGCACAGGGGGCAAACCCAGGAACTTCTTCCACATCAGGACCTTGGAATTCTTGGCAAGGATCAGTTCCCTCGTTAGGAATTTCGATCTGGGGCAATTATTTTCACAACCAATGGAACCCCGGGCAAGGTGGAGTACCTATTCCCATGGGATTGGAATGGGGAAACCCTTCCCAACGTCCTCCGAATGTAATGCACGCCCAACCATCTACGTCCTATTTCAGGAATCAGCTGATGATGTCTCCTCAAAATCAAAATCCGTATGCTGGTCATGGCCATGTTTTTTACCAGAACCCCGGCCAACAACCCAAATTTTCTGGGCAACCTGGTGCCAGTCAAACTCCAGGCCCCTTTTTCCATGGTTATCACCAACAACCAAAAATACCTTTCCTAGCAACCTTGCACTTGCCAGACTTAACAAGGTTGTTGAATGACCCCATCTGTCATGATCCACGTTGGCCCCCTATGCCGACGAAGTTTCCTTTGGACATACTAAAGTTCTAAGACAAGCCTAACGAATATCCAGGAGATCATGTGACTACTTTTCACCTTTGGTGCTCTTCTAATTCATTGAAAGACGACTCCATACAGTTACGATTGTTTCAATGTACTCTCATTGGGAGTGCTGTGAAATGGTACATTGAGCTCGACCGCTCAAGATACTCTTCCTTCGGCGAATTGGCTTGGCTTTCCTAAACCATTTCCAATTACCTGTGAGATACGACACTGGCACATAATTGGTAGACTATTTCGAACACACAAAGGCGTACCATATCTTTGATCACATCCAAGAATGGAGACGCCGGAAGAGTTTGATTAAAGTGCCAGTCCCACCAGCATTCCTTCTTGAGTGGTTCCTTAAGTCTTTGGTCCCATATTTATCCAATGATGTCGCAATGTTGAGAGTGTTTTTTGAAGAATATGCAATCATGATAGCTCAATAGCTTGAACTAATCTATTAATACTCAATCCGGTCTATTGTACGAGATCTTGCCAGATGCGTCACGATCAATACCTGATAAAACCAGACAGAGAGCTGGACCACATGTTGATGGTATTGTTGGTTTAGCACAAACTAATTCCACTGAACAACTAACGAAAAAATTGCAAAAATTGTCTATCCAGCATACAATGGCTAGCCAGACTACTGTTCCGGCTACTCCTCCTACCCAAACGTTGGATGTACACAGTGTGCAGTCGACAAATCTGAAGGCCACCCAACAGCCTGATGGAAAGAAGAAACAATGTAAGAAGGTTAAATGGGATAAGAAACCCACTAATAATGTTGGCGGGGGAAACAATGAAAAAAGGAAGTCGAGGTACCTGTGTAATCTATGCACGGAAGACCATTCGACTCACCAATGCCCTTGGCTTGTAGAGGCCCAAAAGTTATTATCACAACAACAACCGTCTGTGTTAACAAACCCTTTTCAAAATGGCCAAAATCTGACTCAAGCCTCTACAAGCGTGGAAGGGGGCAACCAAGGACCCCCTCCATCCTCAAACAATCCTGCATCTGCGAATTTGTATATGATGAAAGTTGATGCCTATATATCAACTAGAGCACATTATTACAACAAGCCAAGCACCTATGAGAAAGGTAAAGAAGTTGAAACCCCATATCTTCCTCTCCATATTGAGAAGATGTTGGGCGAAACCATGACATGCATCCCAAAAGGTGTGTTTAAGAAAGATTCTCACAACCCAAACGCAAGGGCCTCCCAGAACTACTCTGTGGTGGAGAATTTGTCTCAAACCCCTTGTGCGATATCTGCTTTGGAAGTCCTCCAAATCTGCCCTTCCCAGAGAAAGGCTCTGTTAGTCACTTTAGGATTCATCGAGACTTGTAATCCAAGTACGATCATGCTTGATACGACTGACTTAAAACCTCGTATCCCTTACCATGTAGCATTCCAAATAGTAGTGGCTTACACGACAAAAAATTTTAATCGGAACATTTTCTGCACAGTGGTTGATGAGGGCACCTCAACATGTGTAATGTCTTTGGCATGTTGGAAGGCCATTGGCCAGCCCGTTTTGTCTCCGTCGCCTACTCTTCTTACCGATTTTGATGGTCGTTCGTTCTGACCACATGGCATTATCCCCTCTTTTCCCATACAGTTAGGAGGGAAAACCGTGTGTGTCGAGGTTGAAGTGGTTGATGCCTCTCTCAACTACAATATTTTGTTAGGAAGGAGTTGGACCTATGCTATGCAAGCAGTAGTCACTATAGTTTTCTAGGTCTTGTTGTTTCCACACGAGGGTCATATTGTGACCATTGATCAGTGTCTTTCTCCCGTCCTGACCCTTCATTAGGGGCATCTGTAGTCCAATGATTGATAACCCTCAAACCAGCATCGTCAACATAGGGGTTGGTTTGTGCCCACCTTTGATGGGAACTTTCAACTACCACCTCCTCAAGGCGATGTTAAGTTCATATCTGACCACCATAAGGTTGAGGTGTTCCAAGTTTCGTCATTTCACATGACTTACTTCAACGATCTGTGGATTCTTCCTCCTCCATCGGTCATGATGGAAGGGACAGGGCACCATGGTATGGTCATGCCCTTGTGCACGACAGAAGTAGCGTACTCTTTAGTCCAGCAAGATTCCGTCGACCTCAATCCAACACCCGCACAAGAGTTAGATCCGATTCTAGATCCTATTTGGGCTCAAGGTTCCCATCGAGTTGCGACACGAAACCATCATTGCTACTTTAGAAGTGTCGTAATTTAGTGGTAGAGCCCACCCTAACATGGATGCCCTAGGTATATCCTGGTTTCATTTTGGTGTCAATGCTGTCACTAACGACTATTGGCTCGGGAGTCCTTACTAACTTTTCCTGATTACGAGTTTGAACCTCATTCACATAATTTCATATCACCCTTGACCTCACCCTAGGGTCTCCCAAAACTTAACGGGTCTTCTTTTAAGCTCTTTTCAAACCCTCTAAATGTGAAAATATTGCCGAGTGATCTTGTTTCCCTTCACGCTCGTTAAACTGAAATTTGAAGGCACGTCTATCTGGCGGTAGTTTACCCCTTTTTCGGTTTGGATGGTCAACTGTACGAACAAGGGTATACTCTAGAAACCTCGGTTATCTAGAAAAGTACCTTCAGGTATAATTTTAACCCTTTTTCAGGCCCAAGGGACTAAATTTACAAAAAAGGAACCCCCACGGAGTCCATAGTTAAGATCTTTTTAGACTCCCTAAAATTGAAAATATCGTCGAGTGACCTTATTCTTTCACACTCGTTAAACTGGTCCAGAAGAACATTCCTGATGGAGTCCATAGTTAATATTTTTTCAGACTCCTTAAAAATTAAAAAATTGCCGAGTGATCTTGTCTTTATCACACTTGTTAAAATGGTTTTCAATAGACGTCTTGTTGGTGCTAGTTTACCCCTTTTTCAAACCGACTAGACTACCTTCAAGAAAGGTACCCCATTGGAGTCTCCTTTTACGTTTTTTCAGACTCTCTAAATATGAAAAACTGTCGAGCTTACCTTCTCTGGGCTCATTAAAATTACATTGAAGGATGTTACCATTGTGTGTTTTATTAATCGTGTTTCCATACCCATGTCTTTGGCCTAATCCCAGATCCATGTTGCTCTCAACTGAACTATCTGAAGCATGCCTTATACGCAAGCCCTGTAGCACTTTGCCTTTGCATCTTGACACCTTTCACCCCTGAAGTATTTTTTTCGAGTGTCCTTTTTCTACATATGTCCCTTTGCCCTGAGCATTCCTGTGTTCCGTGCACTTGGAACTAGTATGTTTGCGACACTCGTTCCTCCTTTGTAACGCAACATTCTTTTATTCTTTTTCAAGCTTTCCAAAATTATTGAAGAAGACAAAAAAATCAAATATACCCCAAAAAGAGCAAGGGAAAAGTTTTTATTTTTATTGGCAACACAATGAGTCACCCTTGGACCAATCACATCCTTTCATTTTTTCTTCAAGCTCTGGGATTTAATATGACCTTAGGAAGCTGTTCTTGCTACATAGAGTTGTGTCCTCCTTCGTTTGGTTATTCTTCCAAACATATGGAGAGTTTGCGCTGCCTCCTGCATCGTGAACTTATGTCAATGCCATGCTTCCTGAGTCTCATCATTTGTCGTGCTATTGTCCAAGGGAATTTTTTAACAAGACTGAGTCAGCCCCTCTGTAGTTTATCTCTTTTCCTCATGCCTGGCCATCCAAAAAGTCCAATCAAGTATTTTTTCAAAATCAATGAATCCTTCAGTATGATCATCAAGATTCTCTAGTCCATGACCAACGAGCCATCGAAGACCTCTGGGTAGTGAATTCGTACACTCATATTACACTCCTACCCGAGTTTTGAAGATTTTGAAGTTGTTTCTTGAGCTCTGAAGACCTCATCTCCAACCATCAGGCCTTATTAGCTTCTAGAAGATGGATACTATACATGTATATCTTTTTGCTTTTGAGATGTAGATACGCTGTGTATTGCTCACCGCCACACTTTATATAGTTATATGACATGGATCTACAGTGTATTTGATTGGTATCCATGATCTAATTTCATCCTGAGCATGGGTATGCCTGCCTTGGTGAGATGATTTTTTATTTTGAAGATGGCACCTCCCGAATTTTGGTCCCTGGGATCACTGGTTTGGTATGTTGATAAAGATTGATAATGTATTTCGGCCATCAGATGCTCTTCTGACCTCACACATTAGGGGGCATATGTTATAACCCTAATTTTCACCAGACATGCTTACCTGACATCAGGCTATCTCATATGCCTTCTTTTCCAAGCCAATACTAAACACCCTTTTTAAAGGCCCACGCGCCCTGCTCCACTACAACCTGCATGTACACTCTAGTTGACTCACTACAACCCGCATGTACTTACAAAAGCACAAAAAAAGGAAATTTGTTGAAGGAACACACAACTTTGGGTAAGTTAACTAAACCTTTCGACCATTCATGGCCGGTCATTCGACCAAATGCCTAGCTCCTTATAGCCTATAAAAGAAGGGGTAAGTGTCCCATTTGAAAGGAGGAAAATCATAGTAAAGAGACTATACCCAATTGAGCATTCCCCTTGTCCCAATATTTAGCCTTCCTTGTGCAAAGTGAAATATAGAGCAAAGCAGTTGGAGGACAGTTGAAGAGGAGCCCAGGACCAGTTTCAAGGAGCAGTGCCGACCACATATTGTAAGTTTACTCTTGTGAATATTAATACAAAAAGGAATACTTTTCCCATCCCTCCATTCATGTGTTCGAGTTGAATGCTTATTTTATGATATTGCCACAACTAACCCAACAATTAGTATATGAAATGCATGTTCGCAGCTTTTTGTTTGTTCATGTGTGAATGCAGGTCAGCTTTGGGAGAAGGCTTGCAATCAAAGATCGAGTGAAAGAAAAGGGATCGACATCAAACAAAGGACCTAAGGTAGAGTTACTGAATCTCATTTACAACTTTGTATTGCATGAATGTGGGGTTTTGCATCGGGAGAATAGGAAAGAGTAGAGGCCTTTGAAATGGTCATTTTCTACATGCATGATTAGAGCCCTTAAATGCTAAGTCCGTAGGAGGGATTCCCACCCACAACACCGATTTCCACCAAGATCAATAAATATGAAACATAATTCCTTTCCAATGACATTAGCAACATTTCACAAGTGCAACAATCAAAGGAACTCCAGTCCATTCATTGGAAATATTTTCAAGAAGGATTCCTCCAACGAGGTTTCCACTCTCCCCGAATAGTAAAGTATTCTACAACAGATACTTTTTTAGAAACTCAGGATCGTAATCTTCTAGTTTATTGTTGTCCAACTGTCAATGTTAGAGTGAATGCTACTAGAGAAAATGAATCTTCCAATTGAACTTTTCAAATAATTCTACACATGGTTTCCTCATGAAGATGAATGAAAACCAAAGTTAAGCCGAGATTTGAGTTAAACAAGAAAATGAAAGGCATCAAGTGAAAGAAGAAATCTCTCATGCAAAAATAAACTAATACTAAAGTAAGCCATATTGAGTTGCAACCTAAACTAATAAAAACTGGTGTATTTTATTCATGAAACCAAAATAAACCCAAAATCTATGCTATTAAGTAGTAATGTAAGTAAAAAATCTATGATATGTAAGAAAACAAGGAAGTAAAAGAACTATGCTACTCATATTCCTAATATATATTACATTTTCTGAAAAGGGACTATGTGAAAGCATAGTGCCAATGTAACCATTCAAGCAACTCCTAACCTGCAATCACATGTTCATCAAAAGTCAATAGCAGAAATTGGAGTAGTAAGAGACCAAAAATAGGAATAATTGTCTCAAATAAACCTCTATCTAGCATGTGATGGTTTGCGATGTTATTATTCATGGAAAAAGTAGACATGTAGGATCCCTCCAACTAAGCTTCAATTCCATCATAAAATTTCACCACCACAGGATTGTTGGAAGGAATTAAAAAATGAGTGACATACATGATGAGACCCATAAATGAAATATGCATGCCATGTATCTTGTGGTAGAGTCTTAGTATGTGTGGTATCATTTATTCTAGAGGTAAAATCAAGATAATGAGAACCTGACATAACCATCAGATGAAACCAAAGTTCCTCATTATCCAGGCAGGTCTCTGTGGACCCACATTTTACATAACCCACAAGATGAGAGGATAAATGATATCTGCTAATTTGAGGGAAATGTCGAGAAAATGATGACTCCGAGATCTCTCCTATAACATCATTAAAATTATTTAAGGAGTGTTGTAGTATTAAACATACACCAAGGATGAGTGATACATCTTCCCCTAAAGATTAACTTGTGATTCTATCTAGAGCATACTTAGATGATAATGCTTCTTGGATCAACTTGATTTTTCTTGTGTCTTGCATGGTGATGGGTTACACATTTGATGTGATTTATAGACGGGGATCTGAAAATTCATTGTTCTCTTCATGCCTTGTTTCTTATGTTATTAACATATGTGCATTGAGGTCAAAAATTTCAAATTGCACAAGATCAATGAATGATATATTAGTTCTAACATTTAATTTTGGAACAGAAAAATAATGATCGAAAATGAGGTTATCATGATCAAATTGTGATTCAACATGTTCCTTAAATTTAAATTGGAAAGGAATTTCAACATGGTGCATCCTCAGTGGATTGTCATTATGAATGAATATTTGATCAATCAAATCTTGTGAATATTCTTGGTATTGTTTATCATTCAATGTTTCAATATGAGAAAAGTGTGAAGATTCTATTGAGAGATAGCCTGGAAAATGATTATGTGAGAGATCATTATCAAACAGATATGTATAAAGAGATACATCGATTTTGAAAATGATTGGATTTCCTCAATAAGGGATTCATCACAAACCAAAGTATACTCATGATTCTCTAAAGAGGAGACACTAGATGGTTCCCACTCTGGGTCTAAGGGGTTTAATATTTTATGCAGGAGCATCGTCAACAAGAATGCATGGAGAGACAACTCAGCACCTTATCACAACGTTGAATCATTTCAGAATCTTAAACGCCGACGTTTCCTGCAAATCTTTCTTGAACTAATTGAAAACTGAAGAAGATCAAAACACTTGGGATTGAATGATCACGACTAATCTAGGAGTTTCACTCCTTGAATTTAATGTAGCAAAACTTAAGTAGTTGTAATTTTTTTTTTTTCTTCGAGAAGATAGATAGTCTGGGGGAACCCTAGGAACTCTCTTGTATAAGTAGAGATATTGTATGCTCAAATGGGGCTGCTGGAGGAGTATTGTTACTGAATATGAGGTAACTGCAAGTTAGTTAGAAACTATTAGAGTTGTAGCCATGTAGATTGAGTATTTAAATGAATATAAAAAATGAACATTGATCCAAAAAGTGCCTGGTGTTACTGTTATTTTCTAAATGAGTGAATGATAGATTTTCAGTTTAGATTTTGTTCTTTGTTATTGTGTATTTTCATGAATGCATGAATTAAACTATGAATGTATGAATCTAAGAAGTGATAAATAGGTTTCAAATCGTTTCTCTTTGTTGAATTTATGCAAGGTGTGCATATAGTCTGCTAGGAGTGCATTGACGAAGTATTTTTCGACTCAGAAGCTCAGAAGGGGTAGCGTGAAACTTTGATTGCAAAGAGTGAAAATGGACTACTGCAAGGTGTACACAGTCGCCTACAAGAAGTTAAGTATTGCACAAGAATCTATTGCAAGGTTGTACAAATTGGAAGCTCGACTAAGTTTTGAAATAACCCTCTGAGGAGTCAAAGGGTTCAAGAAGTGAAGCTCAAGAGAGATAGCATAGAGAAATATTCAAAGGGAGTGAGGCTCTGAAGGTTTCATGAGTCATCAACTAAGATTTGTCTAGGAGGGAGCGGGATCATTCCAGATCGTTGGATCTATGAAAAATCGCATGAGTTTTTGTATCTGCGCGCACATAGGAGTGAGGATTCACCGAAGTCTCGAAGTGGCCAAGGACTATCCATCATTTGGAGGGACGCATGGAAAAATATCTGAGATTTTGGAAAATTTCACTTTCGAGGGTTCTAAGTGCAGAGCGTGACAAATTCCCGAAGCTCGAAGAGGTGAAGAGGATCTTGGTTGTCATATCTGCAGAAGGAAACGCATTGGTAGATCATGAACTTCGGGTGGAAGTTCTCTGGGAGAAAGATAAGGTGGAGAGTTGAAATTCTCGAAGCTCTAATAGACGAAGTGACTTGTGGCCGTCAATCTGCGGGACACACACATCGATAGATCATCAACTTTGGGTGGAAGTACTTCAGGAGGAAGAAAGTGCAGAGAGTTTGAAACTCCTGAAGTCCGAAGAGCCAAATTTAATCACAGTCGGCGATCTGCGAGAGATGTTGAAATAATGTAACTACAAAGCGTATTCTTATTATTATTGATATATTATTCATAGGATCAAGCCCCATTGTGGATTGATCATGTCAGTTATTGTAATAGGACCAAATCCCCTTTTGCAGATTGGTCAAAAGACAATTGTAATAGGCAGAATAAGAAGTCATCCCCAACAGATATTAAAGAGGCCTAGAAATATAATAAAGGTGGGTTTACCCACCCAGTTTGAGAAGTTAGCCCTGCTAGTGAAGAGACACTTCACAAATTTCAGACTTGTATAAATAAGGAGGCTAGCGCCTCACTTAGACACAACTCACTTGCTCATTTTGAGAGACAAGTTTAGATATGCTACCAAAGAAGAAGGAGAGAGAGAGTGGTGCATATCTGGGAGAGGAATTTCTATATTAGTTTAAGAGATCTCTTGGCAATGTATTGGCTATCTATATTAAGTAAGTTTTGTTGGGTTTTCTTCCCCTAGAGGGTTTCCCACGATAAATGTTGTGTCTCTTGTGATTGTGTATTTCTCAGTGATCTTAGATTATGCTATTATTATCTAATGAAATGCAAACATCTATAATAATGGCTTAAACATTAACATGGTATCAGAGCCAAGCTGAAGGAAGCATCTTTCACAAGTGAAAAACGACACTATTACCATACATGAAAATTAGGGCTTTTTTATGGTGAAGCTTTTCAGCCCCAAAACCATATAGAAAAGTGCGCCCTCCCCTAAGGATCAATTTGGCACTCTCAGCGCACCTTTTCAATGGCTAGATTTCCTAGAAAGTGAAACCCTAGTTTAATAAAGTACCAAAAGTACTAGAAAACCAGTGTACCAGAAGTACCAAAAGTACCAGAGTACCATAGGTACCAAAAACACTAGTCCAAAAATCCGCAGATCAAATTTGGAGGAGAAAAAGTTGGATTTTCTTAGATCCAAACACACCAGGCTACTAGCCTCAGCCAAGCGCACCTCTTGGTAAGTTCAGTTTTTTATTTTGAGCACTTTCGTTTTTCGGTCATTTTCCTAGCTCCAGGTAAAGATGCCTGCAAGCGTTAAGCTTGTTGACAAGTTATAAGGAGTGGAAAACTTTCATGCCTGGAAGTATAGGATTGGCCTCATTCTTGAAGAGAATGACCTAGAAAGATTTGTCAAAGAAGAAGTACTGGAACCCGACGATGCTGTAGAAAAGGCAAAGCATCAAAAGGACACAATAAGGTCCAAAAGAATCATTGCAGATTCAATCAAAGACCACCTGATTCCCTATGTGTCATCCAAGAAGACTCCGAAAGAAATGTTTGAAGCCTTGAGCAAACTATATGAAGGAAAGAACATAAACTGGAAGATGAATCTTAGAACTCAACTGAAGAATACAAGGATGCAGAAAGGAGAAATGATCCAGGAATACTTCTCCAGAATCTAGGAATTCAAAGAATAGCTATAAGATATTGGAGATACCATAGATGAAGATGAACTCTAATGACAACCCTAAATGGTCTCACAAGACCTTGGGATGCTTTCATCCAGACGATATGGGACAAAAAGGAAAAACTAAAGTTTGACAGTCTATAGGAAGAATGCATCCAAGAAGAAACATGAGTAGTGAATCGGGAAGTGTTACTAGCTAAGGATGATGATCAAGCCCTAGCTACTCACACCAAAGGAGGAAGGATGAAACCCTACTTCCAAAAGGAGACTCATAAAGAGCCTCAACAATCAAATAAATTCAATCATAAAGAATCTCATCCAAGGAGATTTCAGAAGAGAGGACAACGAAAGGAAAGAGACTACTCATATGTACAATGCTACCATTGTGACAAGATGGGACACATTGCAAATTTTTTTCCAGCTAGACAAGAAGAATACAAGAGAAAACATAAGAGGCTCCATGCCCATGTAGTCGAAGATGAAGAGACACCCGCAAAGATAATAAGAAAGAACATCAAAGACCATGTCTTGATCTCGACCCTCTCAGGATCTGTAACACTTGGAGAGGACACTTGGCTCATTTATAGTGGTTCATCCAAGCACAGACGAGACAAAGAAACATTCTCTCTTGTATCTCAGAAAATAATTTTTCTCAGAAAGTGACACTTGGAGATGATTACCAATATCCCATCAAGGGAGTGGGAGAATCAAACCATAAACTAAATTCAGGGAATTCACTAAAAATGAAGGATGTACTATATGTACCAGGCTTGAAGAAGAACCTACTCTCCATTTCATCTTTAGAGAAGAAAGGCTTCAGAGTTGCCTTTATAGATGGAGAAGTTCTTATGTGAGCTAAAGAAGAAACGCTAAATGAAGCAATCGTGATTGGAAATGAAGAAAATGGCTTGTATAAACTAAAGGGTCACTTAGAGGCTGCCATGACCCACGCCATTGAAAACTCATGTGAGATTTGGCACAGAGGGTTAGCCCACATCAACTACAAGGCACTACCATACATATGCAAAGAATTCACAGGTTTACAAGAACTCAAAGGTGACCATAAAGGCGTATGCAATGGATGTGCACAAGGGAAGAATATCAAGAACCCATTTTCGAAGAGGGACAACAAGTTAGAAGGAGTCCTAGAACTCATCCATTCATATGTATGTGTCCCAATGCCATCATCCTCTATTAGCAAGTATGTATATTATGTATCATTCATTGATGATTACTCTCGTAAAACCTGGATATATTTCTTGAAATCTAAAGATGAAGTGTTTAGTAAGTTCAAGGAATTCAAAGCCTTGATAGAGAACCTTTCTGAAAAGAAAATTAAGATACTTAGGTCAGATAATGGAGGAGAATATACCTCAAAAGAGTTTGTGAACTTCAACAAAGATGTTGGGATCAAGAGGGAACTCACTACTCCCTATAATCCCCAACAAAATGGTGTAGCTGAACGAAAGAACAAAACCATACTGCAAGTTGTGAAGACTATGATCCATGATCAAGATCTTCCTATGTGCTTATGGGAAGAAGCAGCAAGGGAAGTTGTTTATGTGTAGAACTGATTGTCCCATAGTGCACTTGGGCTCAAGACACCGGAAGAGATGTTCACCAGAAAGAAGCCAGAGGTAAGCCATCTAAAAATATTTGGCTGTCCAATGTTTATTCATATACCTAAAGAAAAGAGAAACAAGTTGGACCCTTCAGGAAAGAAGGGAATATTTGTGGGATACTGTGAGGTTTCCAAGGCCTTCAGAATCTATATACTAGGTCAACATCACATTGAGATCAACAGGGATGTGACCTTTGATGAATATGTAGTGCTCAAGAAATATAAACTATGCCAGCTTGAAGAGGTATATGAAGAGGAACCTGTAATCCTCAATACTACAATGAGGGAGGTTCCTAGAGCTGTAGAACCAGTGAGGGAAGTCATAACTTCCCCCGATGAGGAACTTCTAGAAGACCATGATATAGTAGAAGTGCAAGAACCTCCTCAGATGATGATCCTCCATAAAAGAAAGCCAGCTTGGGCTAGAGAGCTTATTCAAGATGGAGAGAAGTACGGTGTTTCCCAAGGAACTATGAGATAGGTGAAAAGACCAAATCCATTCTCTAGTTACATGGATTTGATGTGTGATCTCCTAGAAGAAGATCCTACCTGCTTTGAAGAAGCCATTCAGAGGAAAGAATGGGCAGATGCCATGACAGAGGAATACCAATCCATAATGAAGAACGAAGTATAGGAAATAGTTCCCAGACCGAAGAATAAAGATGTGGTATCCTCCAGATGGATTTTCAAAATAAAACATGCTGCTGATGGAAGTATTGAGAAATATAAAGGAAGATTTGTCGCTCGTGGCTTTTCCCAGAAGGAAGGCATTGACTATGAAGAGACATTTGCTCCTGTGGCCAGATACACTTCGATCAGAACCATCATAGCTCTTGCAGCTAAGATG
>JZKD02S1776757.1:591670-610907 GCA_000966675.3 Picea glauca
GGATTGATCATGTCGGTTATTGTAATAGGACCAAATCCCCTTTTGCGGATTGGTCAAAAGACAATTGTAATAGGCAGAATAAGAAGTCGGCCCCAACAGATGTTAAAGAGGCCCAAAAATATAATAAAGGTAGGTTTACCCACCCAGTTTGAGAAGTCAACCCTGCCAGTGGAGAGACACTTCACATGTGCCAGACTTGTATAAATAAGGAGGCTAGCACCTCACTTAGACATAACTCACTTGCTCATTTTGAGAGACAAGTTCAGCTTTGCTACCAGAGAAGAAGGAGAGAAATAGTGGCATATATCTGGGAGAGGACTTTCTGCATTAGTTTAAGAGATCTCTTGGCATTGTATTGGATATCTATATTAAGGAAGTTTTGCTGGGTTTTCTTCCCCTAGAGGGTTTCCCAGGATAAATGTTGTGTCTCTTGTGATTGTGTATTTCTCAGTGATCTTGGATTATGCTATTGTTATCTAATGAAATGAAAACATATATAATAATGGCATAAACATTATCATGGTATCATATCCAAGCTGAAGGAAGCACCTTTCACAAGTGAAAAACATGACTATTACCGTACATGAAAATTAGGGATTTTTGATTGTGAAGCTTTTCAGCCCCAAAACCATCTAGAAAAGTGCACCCTCCCCTAAGGATTAGTTTGGCACCCTCAGTGCACCTTTTCAGTGGTTGGATCTCCCATAAATTGAAGTCCTAGTTTCACAAAGTACCAGAAGTACCAGAAAACCAGTGTAATAGAAGTACCAGAAGTACCAGAGTACTAGAGGTACCAAAAGCAACAATCCATAAATCCGCAGATCAAATTTGGAGGAGCAAAAGTTGGATTTTCTCAGATCCAAACACACCAGGCTACTCATCTCAGCCAAGCACACCTCTTGGTAAGTTCAATTTTTTATTTTGAGCACTTTCATTTTTCGGTCATTTTCCTAGCTCCAGGTAAAGATGTCTGCAAGCGTTAAGCTTGTTGACAAGTTTGAAGGAGTGGAAAACTTTCGTGCCTAGAAGTATAGGATTGGCCTCATTCTTGAAGAGAATGACCTAGAAATATTCGTCAAAGAAGAAGTACCAAAACTCGACGATGCTGCAGAAAATGCAAAGCATCAAAAGGACATAATAAGGGACAAAAGGATCATTGCAGATTCAATCAAAGACCACCTGGTTCCCTATGTGTCATCCAAGAAGACTTTGAAAGAAATGTTTGATGCCTTGACTAGACTATATGAAGGAAATAACATAAACCAAAAGATGAATCTTAGAACTCAACTGAAGAATACAAGGATGCAGAAAGGAGAAATGATTCAAGAATACTTCTCCAGAATCTTAGAATTCAAAGAACAACTAGAAGCTATTAGAGATACCATAGACAAAGACGAACTCATAATGATGGCCCTAAATTGTCTCACAAGACCTTGGGATGCTTTCATCCAGACGATATGTTCCAGAAAGGAGAAACTAAAGTTTTCCAGTCTATGGGAAGAATGCATCTAAGAAGAAACAAGAGTAGCGAATCGGGAAGTGTTCCTAGCTAAGGATGATGATCAAGCCCTAGCTACTCACACCAAAGGAGGAAGGAAGAAACCCAACTTCCAAAAGGAGACTCATAAAGATCCTCAACAATCAAATAAATTCAATCATAAAGAATCTCATCCAAGGAGATTTCAGAAGAGAGGACGACAAAAGGAAAGAGGCTACTCATATGTACAATGCTATCATTGTGACAAGATGGGACACATTTCAAAGTTTTCTCCAGCCAGATGAGAAGAATACAAGAGAAAACATAAGAGGCTCCATGCCCATGTAGTCGAAGATGAAGAGCCACCTGCAAACATGATAAGAGAGAAGATCAAAGACCATGTCTTGATCTCGGCCCTCTCAGGATCTGTAACACTTGGAGAGGACACTTGGCTCATTAATAGTGGTGCATCCAAGCACATGACGGGACAAAGAAACATTCTTTATTGTATCTCAAAAAACAATTTTTCTCAGAAAGTGACACTTGGAGATGATTACCAATATCCCATCAAGGGAGTGGGAGAATCAAACCATAAACTGAATTCAGGGAATTCACTAAAAATGAAGGACGTACTATATGTACCAGGCTTGAAGAAGAACCTACTCTCCATTTTAGCTTTAGAGAAGAAAGGCTTCAGAGTTTCCTTTATAGATGGAGAAGTTCTTATGTGGGCTAAAGGAGTAACCCTAAATGAAGCAATCATCATTGGAAATGAAGAAAATGGCTTGTATAAACTAAAGGGTCCCTCAGAGGTTGCCATGACCCACGCCATTGAAAACTCATGTGAGCTTTGGCACAGAAGGTTATCCCACGTCAAATACAAGGCACTACCATACATATGAAAAACAATCACAGGTTTACCATAACTCAAAGTTGACCATAAAGGTGTATGCAATGGATGTGCACAAGGGAAGAATATCAAGAATCCATTTCCGAAGAGGGACAACAAGTCAGAAGGAGTCCTAGAACTCATCCATTCAGATGTATGTGGCCCAATGACATCATCCTTCATTAACGGGTATGTATATTATGTATCATTCATTGATGATTACTCTCGTAAACCTGGATATATTTCTTGAAATCTAAAGATGAAGTGTTCAGTAAGTTCAAGGAATTCAAAGCCTTGATAGAGAACCTTTCTAAAAAGAAG
Organism: Picea glauca; assembly: GCA_000966675.3. Classification (NCBI taxonomy): domain Eukaryota; kingdom Viridiplantae; phylum Streptophyta; class Pinopsida; order Pinales; family Pinaceae; genus Picea; species Picea glauca. The sequence continues at coordinate 594,358 of JZKD02S1776757.1, forward strand.
ATTAAGATACTCAGGTTAGATAATGGAGGAGAATATACCTCAAAAGAGTTTGTGAACTTCTGCAAATATGTTGGGATCAAGAGGGAACTCACTACTCCCTATAATCCCCAACAAAACGGTGTATTTGAACGAAATAACAAAACCATACTGAAAGTTGTGAAGACTATGATCCATGATCAAGATCTTCCAATGTGCTTATGGGCAGAAGCAATAATGGAAGTTGTTTATGTGCAAAACTGATTGTCCCATAGTGCACTTGGGCTCAGGACACCGGAAGAGATGTTCACCGGAAAGAAGCCAGAGGTAAGCCATCTAAAAATATTTGGTTGTCTAGTGTTTATTCATATACCTAAAGAAAAGAGAAACAAGATGGACCCTTCAAGAAAGAAGGGAATATTTGTGGGATACTTTGATGTTTTCAAGGCCTTCAAAATCTATATACTAGGTCAACATCACATTGAGATCAACAGGGATGTGATCTTTGATGAAGATACAGTGCTCAATAAATCTAAACTATGCCAACTTGAAGAGGTATATGAAGAGGAACCCGTAATCCCCAATACTGCAATGAGGGAGGTTCCCAGAGCTGTAGAACCAGTGAGGGAAGTCGTAACTTCCCCGGATGAGGAACTTCTAGAAGACCATGATATAGTAGAAGTGAAAGAACCTCCTCAGATGACGATCCTCCATAAAAGAAAGCCATCTTGGGCTAGAGAGATTATTCAATATGGAGAGAAGTACGATGTTTCCCAAGGAACTACGAGACGGGTGAAAAGACCAAAGCCATTATCCAGTTATACAACTTTGATGTGTGATCTCCTAGAAGAGGAGCCTACCTGCTTTGAAGAAGCCATACAAAGGAAAGAATGGGCAGATTCCATGACAGAAGAATACCAGTCCATAATGAAGAACGAAGTATGGGAAATAGTTCCCACAACGAATAATAAAGATGTGGTATCCTCCTGATGGCTCTTCAAAATAAAACATGTTGCTGATGGAAGTATTGAGAAATATAAAGAAAGATTTGTCGCTCGTGGGTTTTCCCAGAAGGAAGGCATTGACTATGAATAGACATTCACTCCTGTGGCTAGATACACTTCAATCAGAACCATCATAGCTCTTGCAGATAAGATGAAGTGGAAGCTGCACCAGATGGACATGAAGACAACTTTCCTAAACGGTGTCATTGAAGAGGAAGTTTATATAGAGAAACCTCAAGGATTTGAGTTTGAAGATAGGAAGTCTCATGTCTGCATATTGAAGAAATCCTTATACGGATTGAAGCAAGCTCCTAGAGCTTGGTATGGCCATATACACAGTTTCTTGATGAGCTTAGGCTTTATCAAGAGTAAAGCAGACTCTAACCTCTACTTCAAAATCATGAACAATGAGCCAGTAATCTTACCGCTATATGTGGATGACTTATTCTTAACTAGAGAAGAAAAGCTCCTCACTGAATGTAAAAAGCGACTTGCCTCGTAATTTGAAATGAAAGACCTTGGACTAATGCATTATTTCTTAGGTCTTGAGGTGTGGCAGAGTCCTAAGAGGATCTTCCTTAACCAAGGGAAGTACATGGTCGAAATCTTGAAGAGATTCGACATGTTGGAATGCAAGCCCATGAATACACCCATGGAAACGAAATTGAAGCTGTTGGTCGATACTTCATCATAATTGATTGATGCCACACTGTACAGACAGATTATTGGATTGCTGATGTACCTGATGAACACCAGACTAGACATTTGTTTTGTCGTGAACACCTTGAGTCAGTTTCTGGTAGAACCCAGACGTGTTCACCTAGTGGCTGCAAAACATGTGCTGAGGTACCTTAAAGGTACAATAGATTATGGTCTCAGCTATGATGGAGATCATGATTTCACATTGAGTGGATATACTAATGCAGATTGGGAAGGAAGTGTTTCTGACAGGAAAATCACTTCAGGATGTTGTTTCAGTTTGGGATCAGCTATGATCTCATGGTAGAGTAGGGAGCAATCTAGTATTGCTCTCAGCACAATGGAAGCAAAATAAATTGCTGCATGTTCTGCCAGCTGCAAAGCTATATGGCTTTGAAAGTTGTTGACCGACCTATTTGACTTAGATATGAGAGAAACCTTGATTCTATGTGACAACTAGAGCTGCATAAAGATGATAGAGAATCCTATATTCCATGACAATTCGAAGCACATAGATATCCGTTATCATTACATCCTTGACATGGTACAGAGAGGAGCCTTAAAGCTCCAGTATATTAGCACGGATGAACAGGTTGCTGACATGTTGACCAAGCCCCTATCTCATGTGAAGTTTGAGTACTTCCGAGATAATCTTGGCATAGTCTAAAAGGACCTTCCTCGAAAGGGGGAGTAGTTGTTGTGATGAGATATTCCCTACTTCCCACCTTGTGGTTGTGACATAAAGCAGGACATGTACCTTGCTTCTGACCCAGTTGTCAGACATAAAGAAAGATGAGATGTGTTCCTTGCTTTTGACCTAGTTTTCATACGTAAAGAAAGATGAGATGTGTTCCTTGCTTCTGACCTAGTTGTCAAACGTAAAGCAAGATGAGATATTCCTTGCTTCTGACCTAGTTGTCAGACGTAAAGCAAGATGAGATGTGTTCCTTTCTTCTGACCTAGTTGTCAGATGTAAAGCAAGATGAGATGTTCCTTGCTTCTGACCTATTTGTCAGACATAAATCAAGATGAGATGTTCCTTGCTTCTGACCTAGTTGTTAGACGTAAAGCAAGATGAGATGTTCCTTGCTTCTGACCTAGTTGTCAAATGTAAAGCAAGATGATATAATGATACTAGCACTGAGCTTCCGACTGGATAGATGTGACATAAAGCCAGTCTCGCATACTGCTTCTGACCAGATGGTTGTGATTTAAAGCAGGACAAGTATCTTTCTTCCAGCTTGAGTGCTGTGACGTAAAGCAAGACATTAAGATGAGACAAGTCCTGAGCTTCCAGCTTGACAACTGTGATGTAAAGCCAGTCTTGTATTATGATGAGCCAGCCTTGTGCTGTGATGATGATGATGTATCAGATTTTATACTAATACATATTGATACAGATGATGATGGCATTCCTTTGAGAATGACGATGCTGCCGATGAAGAAAACTTTCGATGATTTATAGATACGCGAGTCAGTGTTCCAAGATGATATTGATGATGCTATTCTCTCACCCACTTGATGTTGTTGATGATGTTGTCCTCTCTCTCTCGCATGATGCTGCTGAAGAATACCCTTCTTATCAAGGGGGAGTGTTGAAATAATGTAACTGCAAAGAGTATTCTTATTATTATTGATATATTATTCATAGGATCGATCCCCATTGTGTATTGATCATGTCGGTTATTGTAATAGGAAAAAATCCCCTTTTGCGGATTGGTCAAAAGACAATTGTAATAGGCAGAATAAGAAGTCGGCCCCAGCAGATATTAAAGAGGCCCAAAAATATAATAAAGGTGGGTTTACCCATCTAGTTTGAGAAGTCGGCCCTGCCAGTGAAGAGACACTTCACACATGCCAGAATTGTATAAATAAGGAGGCTAGTGCCTCACTTAGACACAAAGCACTTGCTCATTTTGAGAGACACGTTCATATATGCTACCGGAGAAGAAGGAGAGAGAGAGAGAGTGGCGCATATCTGGGAGAGGACTTTCTCTATTAGTTTAGGAGATCTCTTGGCATTGTATTGGATATCTATATTAAGATGTTTTGCTGGGTTTTCTTCCCCTAGAGGGTTTCCCAGGATAAATGTTGTGTCTCTTGTGATTGTGTATTTCTCAGTGATCTTGGATTATGCTATTGTTATCTAATGAAATGCAAACATCTATAATAATTGATTAAACATTAACAAGAGACACGCGTTGACAGATCATCGACTTTGGGAGGAAGCAAGTGTGGAGAGTTTGAAACTCCTGAAGCCCGAAGAGATGAAATTAATCATAGTCATTGATCTGTAGGAGACACACGTCGATAGATCATGAACTTTGGGTGAAATTAATTTGGGGGAAAGTGAAGGTAGAGATTTTGAAACTCTCGAAGCCTGAATTTCCGAAACAAATCACGACTGTTGATTTGAAAGGGTCATTGATTGAAATTTGACCAAGGCAGAAAAGAAGACAGACCTCAACTGTCGATCAAGAGGCATTTTCTGAGATCATAAGATTGACAATCGCGCTTAATAGCGGGGACATAAAGTGATCGACTTTTAAAACTCTTAGAGAGAGCCGCAATCGAAACCACGATATTTCCAAAGGGATATGTGGCATCTAATAGTGAATTACGGGGAGAAAAGAAGTGTGGTATCAAACCATTTTGGGTCGCCCTGCAATCGCGTTCTTACGTGAGAACATAGCGGAGGTCACATACGGGAAAGGGTTAATGGAAGAGGAGCTAGCACCTGAAATTTGATATTTCGGGAGCGCAAAGGAAGAGGTTTCGAGTATCATAGGAGATACAACAAAATCTGGAAGGGCATGTGTTTAATTACAAATTTATACCATCAAGGTTTAAGAGAGCCGATTTGGATCATAAAATCGAAGATTCTTGACTGGCAGGTCGCGCAGCCCCGAGGGAGAGTAGGGGGTCTACATAAAGTGGTATCAGAGCCTAAAATTTATCTGCAGATCATAAGAAAAGGTGATAAGGTGAAAGGAGGTAATTTGATAACATCAAATGGTATCAAAAGCTTAAATTGGGCCTGTAGACAACAGGTGAAGGAGGAGACAAAATGTGATGCTTTGTGAATGATGGTTGCACATATGTAGCAACAAATGGATAGTGAGGTAGGCTGCAGGGAAAAGTTGGAGATGCTCAGGGTGACAAAATAATTCAGAAACTTGTTAGGAGGGAAAACAGAGGGTGAAAATGACTATTGAAGGCCATTGGTGTGGTCAAGATTAGGACCACCAATAGAAAAATAAACCTAAGATAGATAAAAAGCTTAGGGAGATGAGAGAAAAAATGGAGAGGCTGACATTGAATATGCAATAGGAAGCAAAGGTACATTGGACATATGAATGGCCTTTTAATAAGAAAGTGAAGTGGCATGTCCATAAGTTGTTATCCAGAAGGAATCAACAAGTAGTGAGGAAGTGGATGAGGCATGCTGAAAACCTCAGTGGCACAGAGGAGAAAGTGATTCATATCTGTGAAACAGAGATTGGGAAGAACCTCAGTGATTAGGAGGATATGGGATCAGCTAGATATCTCATGAACTACCAGGAGGGCAGATATAATTTCTTAGATTTCTAGATGGGTGATGAGATGAGATAAAGAAGAGATCTCATAAACTGCTAGGAGGGTAAGACTAGAATCCCAATTTTCCAGGTGGGTAGGGGAAATATGAGACTGTCTGAAGGTCTCAGGAACTTTGAAGAGAGTTTAGAGTAGCAAGGGGTGCTGACAGATGAAATTGAGGAAAAGGAGAGGCCTCATCTGTATGGAGATTCATGTGGATTTGCAGGCCATTTAAATGAATATGATGAGAAGTTAAATAATTCTATCATAGAGGAGGATCAGAGGAGTGTTCTAATCATTGGGGGAATTCAAATATTCCTACCTAACATTCCAACAGAGGATAGTATGAGTGTTGCACATGAGGATATGATGCAACAGGAATCCAAGAGAGAGGTCATGGGGCCGAATGATTTTAAAACTAATTGTGTCTATAATGCAGATGTAGCATACGAAATATAACTAGCAAGGAATGTGAAAGAGGAGGAGAAAGAGAAGACATTGATGTTTTCTCCAACAAAAAAAGAGGATCATTCATATGAATTTCTCATTCAATGGAAGCGAGAGTTGAAGATGTTGGAGGATTGGTTGAACAATCCATAACCACGAAAGGACTGCCAGGATGCAGTCATTCAAAGGGAGACAGGATGTCAACATGAGGAGAAGTTGGAGGAAGTTGAGCAGCAGATCAGAGGTGAGACTGCATAACTAGAGTCTCGAACATATTGGTCAACTAGTGCCACGGAAAATGAAGATGATGTAGGGGATCAAATTGATCTATCCATTGGTGAGGATGAAAAACAATAGAGTATCATGCATGAGAGGAGGAATCAACTAGAAGAGACTACCATGGAGGGGGAACATACATTACAATGTGCCCAAGAGATGGAGAAAGAAGAACATTGGGTGGAATTTCTCAAAAACCTTAGCGAAGAAGCTGAGAAAGAGATAACTGTAGAATGTGAACCTACAAAAGAGGAGAGAGAAACAAATAGCATGGATTTTTTTGATCTATGTGAAGAACTGGAGGCCCTAGAGAGAAGGTTAAAGATGCAAATTCAACTGATCCAACAAGTCAAGTTGGAAATTGATGGAGAGGAGATGCAACATAATGAGATGAAGGAAAAGAGCCAGCCAGTGGACCAGCTGGATAAAGAAATAGAGGATATTAAGAGATTGATGCTGGAATCAACACAAGAAGCATTCAATAGAGAATCATGGAATAGAACAAGACCTGCAGGAGTAGTAGGGAAGCAGAGGCAAAAAGGAAAAGGAGCAAGTTGACAAATCCAATTTTAGGTTTGGGATCCTAGAGGATATCAACAACATAGTAGAGGGAGCCATGACCAGGAGCTCATGATTTTCCCAGTAGTGGAGTGTGATGTAGGAGCATCGTCAGAAAACACACGTGGAGAGACAAATCAACACCTTATTGTGGCATTGAATCATTTCGAAATCTTAAACACTGGCGTTTCCTGCAAATATTTCTTGAACTAATTGAAAATTGAAGAAGATTAAAACACTTGGGATTGAATGATCACGAGTGATCTAGGAGTTTCACTCCTAGACTTTAATGTAATGAAACTTAAGTAGCTGTAATTTTATTTTATTTTTCTTCGAGAAGATAGATAGTCTGGGGGAACCGTAGGAACCCTCTTGTGTAAGTAGAGTTATTTTATGCCCAAATGGGGCTGCTGGAGGAGTATTGTTACTGAATAGGAGGTAGCTACAAGTTAGTTAGAAACTATCATAGTTGTAGCCATGTATATTGAGTATTTGAATGAATATAACAAATGAACATTGATCCAAAAAATGTCTGGTGTTACTGTTATTGTATATCTGAGTGAATGGTAGATTTTCAATTTAGATTTTGTCTCTGTTATTTTTTATTTTCACGAATGCATGAATTACACTATGAATGTATGAATATGAGAAGTGATAAATAATTTTCAAAATGTTTCTCTTCATTTATTTTATGCAAGGTGTGCATATAGTCCGCAAGGAGTGCATTGACATAGTCTTTTTCGAGTCAAAATCTCAGAAGGGGTAGCGTGAAACTTTGATTGCAAAGAGTGCAAAGGGAACACTGCAAGGTGTGCATAGTCACACAGAATAAGTTAAGTCTTGCGCAAGAATCTGTTGTAAGGGTGCATTGATTGGCAGCTCGATTAAGTGTCGAAGTAACCCTTTGAGGAGTCAAAGGGTTCGATAAGTGAATCTCAAGAGAGATAGCGTAGAGAAATATTCAAAGGGAGTGAATCTCTGAACGTTTCATGAGTCATTGAATAAGATTCGTCTAGGAGGGAGCAACATCGTTCCAGATTGTTGGATCCAGGAACAAGCGCACAAGTTTTAATCTTTGCATGCACATAGGAGCGAGGATTCACCGAAGTCTGGAAGAGGCCATGGACCATCCATCATCCAGAGGGATGCGTGGCGACAGATCTGAGATTTAAGGAAATTTTACTTTGGAGGGTTCTAAGTGCGGAGCATGAAAAAATATTGAAGCCCGAAGAGCCAAAGTGGATCGTGGTCGTCATATCTGTAGAAGGAAACGTGTTGGAAAATCATGTACTTTAGGTGGAAGTGCTCTGGGAGAAAGCGAAGGTGAAGAGTTGAAACTCCTGAAGCCAGAATAGTCAAAGTGACTTGTGGGCATCAAATTCGGGTGGAATTACATTGGGAGGAAGCAAGTGCGGAGATTTTGAAACTCCCGAAGCCCGAAGAGCCAAAGTTAATCACAACCATCGATCTGCGGGAGACACGCGTCGACAGATCTTCGGCTTTGGGTGGAAGTACTTAGGGAGGAAGCAAGTGCAGAGAATTTGAAACTCCCAAATCTCAAAGATACGAAGTTAATCATAGCCTTCGATCTGTGGGAGAAACGTGTCGATAGATCATGAACTCCGGGTGAAATTACTTTGGGGGAAAGTGAAGGCAAAAAATTTGAAACTCTCGAAGCTTGAATTGATGAAACAAATCACGACCATTGATTTGAAAGGTTCATTGACTGAAAGTTTACCAAGGAAGAAAAGAAGACAGACCTTAGTCGTCTATCAAGAGGCATTTCCCGAGATCATAAGAGCGGGCTGCAATCAAAACCACAATATTTCCAAAGGGATACATGGAAATTGAGAGTGAATTGTGGGGACAAAAGCAGTGTGGTCTCAAACCACTCTAGGCCACCCCACAATCGTGTGCTTACATGAGGACATGGCCAAGGTCACATACGAGAAAGAGCTAATGGAAGAGGAACTAGCACCTGAAACTTGATATTTCGAGAGCGCAAAGGAAGAGGTTGTGGGTATCATAGGACATGGACTAAAAGCTAAAAGGGCCTGTGTTTAATTAGAAAGTGAGACCATTAAGGTTTCAGATAGCCGATTTGTCTCGTAAAATCAAAGATCCTTGACCAGGAGGTCGCGCAGCCCCGAGGGAGAGTAGGGGGTCTTCATCAATATTTCTGGAAAATATTTCCCCATAGTTGTGACATATTGTTGATTAGAGATCATGTACCCCCATATTTCATCTTAATATCATGATTTTATGAGAAGGATTTAGTCACAACCTTTCCCAATGCTAAATTATAATTCAATTCTAAAACAACTCGGTGAATGGATTCTTCATTCAATATAGATTCGACATTGTCTATTGAAACAATTTCCTCAGATTGCTCTCTGAAATCAGATTGCAGAGTATTAGATATCTGAGGATAGGATTGAATGGTATGTAGTTTTGAAAAAATTTCTTTGGCATAAGAGGTGAATTAATATTCATCGTGCAGATTTGAACCTTGTGAATGAGAGGTAATTTGATTATTTAGATTGTACCCTTCCAAAAAAGAGAAGAGATATGAAATCCAATCAAAGATTTATTGGTCTGAGGGTTTGTCACTTTCAGGAAATATACAATAAATATGCATGATTCTTTGAAAGAAATCATCCACATTTTCAAGTATACAGAGTGCCTCAAGTTCATTAAAGAGTTCATAATAATCATAATATACATGAAGAGTGATAAATACTTTCATGAATTGTTTCCAGCTATGTATATATTTCACTGGTAATTTCCTAAACCAGGATTTAATATGTCCTTCAAATGAAAGGATAAATAATTGACATATTTCATTGTCCCATATAATTTTAAGATTATGTCATGTAATGTTAAACTGATTGAGATGTGTGAATGAAGATACATGCCTTCACCATTGAATTTAGAGTTTGACAAAAGATTAACTTTCTTGACTGAGATGCCCTTGAAGGGTCTTAGAATACTCAAAGGGTTATCCTGTACAAAGATACAGAGAGGAGCCATGGGATTATTAAAAAATTTTAATGAAATGAATCTACATGTGTAGGCTTGTCATCCCACCCTCCTTATAGTGCCAATTCTGTTGACGTGGGAAAAATGCCCTTTGTCAACAGTAGGGGTTACCCCCAATGATAAGTCCCAATTATACCTCTCACCATTTGGATTCTGTCCCACCGACCATTTTTGGTTTGGGGTTTACTGGTTGCGGCCCAATCCACCGATGAAGGTTTATAATCTAAAGAATGAGATGAAACTAACCTAAGACACATGTGTCTAGATGAAACTAAGATAACCAAAAAGAAAATATAGAACCAACTATGCTCATGTTAATGGCCTGGGAAAGTTCACACATAGCAAAGACATGAATATGAATAAATAATCGTAAACCCAGAGTAGTATAGTAGCATTTAAGCAATCATTTGCAGTCCTATGTCTATGAATTTAGACAAATATTCCCTAAATAATAGAAATAATAATGAAACAATATACATAAGAATAGTGTACAATACAAAGTACACCCTTACACAACCCAAGTGTTCAACGAAATGCAACAAAATAGTCTACAACAATGCAACATGAGGATCAAAGTTCTCCAGAAAATAGCTTGGCCAAACAATATTCTCCTCATTAAAAGTTACATGAAATCTCCAAGGGCCAAAAATCCCTCATTCAGATACAATCCCCCTATTTATTGAAATTTATCTTGACTGTTGGCCTTCTACCTCCCCCACCATGACCTTTCATTTACAAATGTTTGTCCTTATCCTTTTTGGAATGATGAGGGAATAAGGACAACACAAATGTTCATACTTTAATGTATTTCATACATCGTATGCATTTACATTTCGAAATTATATTTTAGTGTTGGTGAGCCATCATATATTTTCGCCATAGTGCAACTCACACATTATGATGACTGATCTAGAAATTGGGAATCTCTTCTTCCTCTAAGTTTAATATTTGACCATCAAGGGGTTCATACATCTTCTTTGGTCATTTGAGATTTATTCCCTTTCATCTTTATTTGTTGTTGCAAAAACTGTTGTTGTAGTTGTTGCTCTATCATCCTTAGTTGTAGATCGCATTTGTGAGAACATTGTTGTAGAATAGTAGAATTTTCCTTTCCTTGATGTGTAACAATTGTGTCTTCATGGTTTTCTTCCTTCACACTCTGCTTATCCAGATTGTTGAGTATGACCTTATTTTATCACTGGTACCTAGCACCATTCAACATGTAATAGATGACTGGTCATAGTATAATCTCAAAAAAATAAATCAACATTGTGCATTTGAACCTATATAACTGAAAATTCAGTTGATTCAGAGTTTAGGTATTCTTCCATAATTTCGATTCTTGGTCCCTCTGATCTTGGTTGAAGTATTGTGTTCTCCTATGTTGTTGAAAATGTGCCAGCTCTTAATCCTGAAAATGTGAAATATTGGGGAGGAATATCCTAAATCATATAACTATGAATTTGTATATCTCGGAAGGACCTTGCCAACGGTATAAGGAATGGAATAAATGGGTATTGGAGTCAAAAGCTGTGGCCAAAATACAAAAGGAATTTTTACACGACCCATCATTGTATTGACACTGTAAGAAAGATTGAGCTCCAAGGTATCCATGTCGCAAGTGTTGATTTTTCATATGAGATAATATTGTATATGTGAATATGTTATTACAATGATGAGTGTTCCATATATAGAGAACATATGGTGACCATCCATGAAAAGATGCATCCCTTGAATAATAAATAACTACTTATTTATTACATATATATATATACTTTGTCTGTTATATATAATGTCATATATATATATATATATATATATATATATATATATATATATATATATATATATATATATATGGAAGAATGTCTTTCCGATGTTGTCCAAAAATAAACACTCCCTCTCAATGAGGGAGACATTCTTCATCATGCCAAAGCTTATCTCTGAAGTATACAAACTTCACCCTAGACTCATGACATCTATCAGTCTTGGGAGATGTCTCTCTCCCACCTGAACCAACGGGAAACTTCTTTCGCGGCTCTCCCTATGATCTAATTGACTCTCTCTAGGATCAGGCTCACTTTGGGTCTGTATGTGATAGCATCTAACATCTTTAATTCTTTATCATTCCAAGTCAAATCACCATGACTAAGGAAAAATATCACACCAAGGACATTTACCATAGGTACACCCTTGTGAGTGAATGTCAACCCAATTCTATTTGATACATGGAAATCACCTCAAGCACCTCGAGTCCATATCAATCCTTGTCATGATCAAGGAAGGACTACATTTGGGCCCATTTATCACAAGTACACCCCTATGATAAATGTATCCTATCTCCACTGGTCTACAACCCAATCTAGGAGAAGGTCCACTCAATGCTTACTAGGTCCATTCACCTCTATTTATACATGTCATGTCGTTGGTATCCACAAGACTTGAGCTAGCTCATCCTACAAGGGGTGGCTATTCCCTTGGGGCTGATCAAGCTAAGTCATCTTGGACCGTACTTGACATACCGAGGTTCCCTCATGAAACCAATGTCTCATATCACTCATGAAATGTGTCCATACTAGATATCTCACGGTTCCCTTGTGGAACACATGTATAAGACATATCAAGGTTCCCTCATGGAAACAATGACTTCTCTAGGACACATCAAGGTTCCCCGATGGAACCAATGTCCCCCAAGACATATTGAGGTTTCCTCATAAAATCAATGCCTTGCTTCCTTCATCTGACCATCTGAGGAATGTCAGGATGAAGTCCACATTCCCCCCTACAAGTCCACATACAACCCTCTAGGGATAATTTCTCTTACTTCTTGCCTCAAACATCAAAACTGTTGGCAAATACTTAACAGGTAGTGTATGCTTGTCATTGATGGAAAGAACAATAGTGAAGATGGCAGAATCAGAATGTGCATCGATGGACAAACAGGAACAAAGTAGGCTCAGGAGGAGTTAGCGCAGAGTTGAAATTATTCCAAGTAAGAAGGATGTGTAAGCTTGGAGGAGAAGCATTGCTGATCGTTGGATCCCATCCAAAATTCCCGACAGCATGAGAGCCATCAAGTCTGAATAAAAACTAGAAGAGTGCATGCTGAAGAGGAGGATAGATCTCAGGCGTTAGATCTGAGCGCAAGACCCGACCATCATCGGATCAAGGATAACCTGCACGCTCTTTAAAGTACAAGGAGAAGTGGGAGTAATCGCGATGTGCAAAATTGCAATCTAATCTGAGCCGTCGAGATCTAGGTTGATCTGAACCGTTGATCAAACTCCACATCGGAGTTTCGTGAATCGCAACTTTGAAATGCCAAAATCACTTGACATCAAGAACCCCGAAATCGTGATATGCAATTTCGCGATTTAATCACCGTCGTTAAAAGTGATCTGGACCATTAATTCTAGTCACTGTCGGAGTATCGAGAACCGGGACATTGAAAGTCTCGAAATCCTGACATAATCGGGACTGTCCATTTGGAAGGATGCGTGGCAGTGATCAGGTGCCACTGGGAGAAGCTTGACAGGAGGCTTCATCGGAGAATCGGGAATCGGAGTTTCACGAGTCCCGTGAACAATTGCATCAGACATCGCGAAATCGCGATACGCGATTTCCCGATAAGGCATATAGCGTGTGGGCCACCCAGGAGTCAGTGGAGAACAGGTGGCAGGTCAAAGGCCGGGAGCCGTCGGAGGACCAACGTATCGGGAATCGGCAAATCAGTATTCCCATGGACGAAGGATCGGGGAAATCCCTAGAGGAAACCCCAACACGGAATCTAAACCGTCCATTTGGTGGGATGCATGTTAGGAGTACGGAGGAAGTCGGGGATCGACATATCGCGGGTCAAAGGGGCGTATGCACATTGACATCATAAACCCCGAAACCCCAACGAGAGGTATGGTGGCGGTCACGTGATAGCAGGTCACATGGACCATTGTGTAGCCAGAAGGAGCTAAAGCTCAGGAAAGGAGCACACTGGGGATCGGAGAATCGGGGGTTCCGAGTACATGTGCATCTCGACACTGAAAACGTTGAAACCTCGATAGAGGGATATAAGGCTGCGGTCTTATGGTATGTGGTCGTATGGACCAGGGCATAGCTGGTAGGGGCTAGCTCATAGAGAAGGAGCTCATCAAAAATCACGGATTCGAGAGGACAGTTACTCTTGATAGCGTAAAGTCCGAAACTCCGAGCCCCAATATCAAGTCTGGGAAAACCACGGTTAAGTGTAGAACGCCGTGAAGGTTAACAAGACCTGTGGATCGGGAATTTCGTGGAGGCGATTGACAGCTAGATGGGATTGAGGCTATAACTGAAACAGAGAAGACGAGCTCGACTATCACAGAGAAGACAAAGAGTCTCAATTGCCAGAGAGGCTGAGGAATCTCAGCATAACACCCAGTTATGTTGAACATGTGGGAAAACCACTAGAGAAGCTGAAGAGTTACCATGATGATCAGGCAGAACACTCAAGAGGTGGAGTAGATTGGTACGAAGAAAGAATGTAGAGGTATTGTGCACATTGCATGCACAAGGGGCACAAAAGGTATAAGTACATTGTACAGAGAAGAGATGAGGTTGGAGTTACTATTGGAGTTTGCTGTGATTGTAGCTGGTGAAGGTGATTTATGAGTGAAGAAGAAGGAGAGTGCAGCAGCTGAATTGAAGAGAAGAGGATCTGTGCAGTGAATGGGTATGGCGCACAGAGATTAAAAGGCAGAAGAATAGGCAGTGCAAGTGATCGGAGCAGAAAGGAAATGAGGCAGACAGAGCAACAAAATGGAGCAGAACACTGATAAGTTAGGTAAGCTATCGTCGAACATCATATCACTGTAATAAATTCAGTAGCAAAGATTTATATTTCAGGGTGGTTGGGAGGAGCTAGGGAGGACTAGTGTCCTAAAAGGTTTAGGTGGGTGCTTGAACACAGGGAGTTGGTGCTTCCTTCCAGTTGGTGTTAGACAAACTAAGGAGTTGGTGCTTCCTTCTAGTGGGTTCTAGAGAAACCAGGGAGTTGGTGCTTCCGTTTAGTGGGTGCTAGAGAAAACAGAGAGTTGGTGCTCTCAGCAAGTTGCAGCTTGCAAAATAGAGGTTGTACCCTCATTATGAGTTGGTGCTCATATGTATGATACTGTAAATATTGTAACCATTACTTATCATATAAAGAAAAAGAGGTTTTTACCCTGCATGGGTTTCCTCGGAAAATATCTGTCTCTGTGTTTCTCATATATGTGAATGATGCTGAAAGTACCATTGTTTATACATTATTGTGATCATCATTTAGTGTCTCTACAAAGAGTTTAAAAGAACTACAATTGTTTAAGCACGGTAACAACTGATTCACCCCCCCTCTCAGTTGTCTAACAAAAACTCCCTCTTAAATAGGAAGGTATCTTTGCATGATGTCTTCATCTAGTAGTCCAATGACTACTCTGCAATCAACTAGTAGCACAGTCTCTATGATCAAACAGTAGAACATAGATACTAACATACCATTGGTATCTCAAATCATTTTTCACGGTCTCCGTGATCAAACAATAGCACACAACTACTTCCAAGCGATCTGGTAGTCTTCATGGAAATGAGATAGTAGCACACAACTACTACAATGCCATCCAATAGAACAGGATTGTGTTGATCCATAATAGTACACAACTATTTTCCAGTGGTACACTACCACTTCTAGTAGCACACAACTATTGTCCAGTGACACAAAGTCACTTCTAGTGGTACACAACCATTGTAGTAGCACACAATTACTGTCTAGTGACACAAAGTCACTGACAGTAGTACACAACCACTTGTAGTAGCACACAACTACTGTCTAAAGACACACAGTCTCTACCAGTGGTAGACAACCATTGTAGTAGCACAAAACTACTTCCCAGACACACAGTCTCTGCCATAGTCTCACAACTACGCATGTGTCCCGCAGTTGTCACACACTCAACGGAGTGTCACCTAGCTAAAAGGACCATTCTTCCTAATCAGGGTTCCATATGTGCCATAGGTAGGGCCAACTTTTAAAAGTACATATATTCTTTTTCGAATATATAAATTATGAATACCGACCATTTTCTAATACAATCATACACTTTGCATCCTAGCCTTTGATGACCATCACATCGAACTCCCTCTTAAGGGATATCATGGCAGTCAGATCCATGGTTACGACACACATTTCATCCTAGTGGTGAAAATTTGAGACGATTGGGTCACTGTAACCTACTAGAACGAGATAGAGGGTTATCACTATCGTCATATTAAAAAATTTAACAGAGCGGTGTGAATTCAGTGAACACCGATTTTCAAAAAGATGATAAGGTTGAATGAAATCGAAGGGATTCAACCAACAAAGGTTATCCAAGCGAAAACATTCCTGCCATGAATGAAAATGCCTCCATCATGGCTTGACACACATACATCATGATGATTCTTGGCTTCCATCATAACTTTTAAATCAAAGTTTTGATAATGACGATGTACTTCATATCTAGAGAAGATGGTTGTACTATGGTTGGATTGAATGCCTTCATTTTTATCCTGTGATTGATGATATCAACCTCTCCTGCAGTGGCACAAATGTTGTCAACCATTGTAGAAACACTAAATACATGGTCTGTTTAATCACCAACAATACCATCACCAATTTCTACTCCTTCTGCCACTTCCCCCACGTCCACCATGAAGTTTAATGACCTCTAGAGGGTCATTGATTTTCAGTCTAAATGTGAGGACATTGAATCTGATTAGAACCCACGCCATCAATCAACTTCTCTTCACGCATTCTCGTCTTATTCCCAACCACGTGCTCGACCCATCTCTCTATGCGTGTGGACAAAAAATATGGTTTGCAGACTCTCATACCCTAATTAATCTTGCATGCTTCCTTCATGATTTTATTATGTGAAAAAATCTCTCTCATTTTCCTGGATCCTCCCATGGGGGAATTGAGCCCAGTTC